>SNQJ01S0109926.1:8232-37340 GCA_010110895.2 Picea sitchensis
CAAGTGAGAACCCGTTGAGACAACACGATGGACACACAGGCCACATCACCAATAGCTTGCAAGACAGGGTGACAATTCACCAGGTAGGGGAGACTATGAACAAAGGAGCAGAGGCTTCTTATTGGCCCGTAATAACACCGAGAACACGCAGGGCATAACCCTCGTGGTTTTCCCCAATCAACCTAAATAATGTTGATATAAAAATAGAGCCAGGAAATAGAAACCAACCCTAAAGAAAGCTTCTTGGCATAATAGCCATCATAACCAATTGCGCAGACACCAAAAACATAAAACGAGCCCACAACCAGGTGAAAATGATATGCAGTGACCCAAGGTGGTTCAAAATAAAACACAGCAACCCCATAACAACAAATACGACTGGGTATGTTTACAAGAACTATGTGGAGACGACCAGCAAGTCTGGACCAAATGGACCCTCCAACAAAAACCCATACAACAACAGAGAGCCTTCATGGCTTCCACCACACAGAATCATCAATGAAATTGTGACTTCAACCATCCAATCTTCCACTTGCAACGAATAACACACAAAACCATTCCAGAGAAACACCAGAGTTCACAGTTGCCAGCTTTAAGAAAAACGCAGAACAATACATCACTGAGCCAACATCTATTTCATAATCAGAGCGAGTTCATGGATGGCGAAAAAGACATACCTGTAACCAAAGAACCTTAAAAATGTGAGCTTGGTCGAGCAGTTCCTTCCTCACCTGACTATCGGAGCTTAACCACAACAAAATAAAATGACAATAACCAAGCTAGGGTGACAGCCAGTGGGAGAGGTATGGATTGGCGTGCAGTAAATGCAAGTCGCTTCCATCCTCCACTCATTCAATTACTTAGTACATGCCAGCCAGCCATCAATTAATCCATTCAATTAATCTATGCATCAAAACCAACATCCATTACTTTCCAAGTGCGCCACCCTATATCACATTAACCATTTCCAAACATACCATAATGCATATCAAATGTGCCTTCATATAACTCAATAACATTGCATAGCTACTAACATGCACTAACCTTGCTAGTTAGGACCAACATCAACCTTTTAAAATTCCAAATGCATATAGTATGGCATAGTTTAGTTTTTTTCTTTTTCCTTAGATTTTTCATAGGTCTCTTTTCAATTTCTCTTATTTATTGTTATAACTAACATGTGTCTTGTGGAGGTACAACATGTGATGATTCATGGCACCAATAGCATTGTAATAATAGTTGTCATAAGCCATCATGGCATGGAACTTAGAGTTTATAGTAACGAAACTCACACATAGCATGCATCAGCCATCTGCCATTATATCCCAAATAAAACCAAGATTTCATCATCAATCATGTATAACCATGTAAGCAATGTCGAACGACAGCATAAATATCAAATAAGAACCTGATCCTCCAATCTACAAGAGGGTCCCACCTACTAGTATTATATATCATTAGCTTATAAATAATAGGCTTAGCAACACTTTGTAGGCGAAATCCTTGTTGCGATTTTTATCATCAACAATAGGCATTTTCCTTCCCTATCACATGAGGAATCAAATGGTCCTTGATGGCATCAAGGATAATTCTCTTATCCTTGATACTCTTCTTGGTGTATGCTGCTAGAAGAGTGGAATATGTGGGTACATTCACAGGATTTGTTGTGGATTTCTCAACATAATCCCATAACTCACTTTCGTGCAACAGCAATATCATCCTCTCCTTCCAAGCACCAAAGTTCACTGCCCCATCAAGTCTGTCCTCAACCCTCAAACTAGTAGCCATTGACCCTTTTCTGCTGAAAATAAAAATTCAAATTTATGTCCGGTGAAGTGACTTTTGTTCCACTTTTTGGACTTGCGGATATAAATCTGCCTCTCTTTAACTCAGCTCTAATACCAAGAAAATTTCCAGACACCACCCAGTTTCAAGTCTCGTTGATTTTCAGTCAATGTTTAATGCCCAAACCCAGTTTTATGACAGCCAAATAAACTCAGCATATAAACAAATTTTGAGAACTGAAACATGAGGATTATGAATGATCTTTAATGCAGAAATAAAAACATATCAGCAGCACAATATTCAGAAATTTAACACAGTGATTTTTGGTCTAATAGCGACCCTGGAAAAACCCACAAGGGGAAAACCAGTGAGAGGAAATTTTATTATTTGCGAGCTTCAGAGAAATTTCTTTTAAAGCATATTCATCTTCAGAAATTACACAAACTTATCTCAGAATTTCTTCAGCAAAACTCCTTTTGAACATTCTCGAAATAGTTCCTCGATTTTTGTCCCAGAAATCCGTAAAACTATACGGTTGTCCCAACAATAAATGTTGTACGAACTGTCTTGATTTTTGTGCCCTTTCATGAGTTTTCTGTATGAAATATGCAGCAGGAACAACACCTCAAAATTTGTTCCTTTTATCCTCGAAAATAGTGCCCAAAAAACTGGATTGTACGGCCCTCGAAATTTGTGCCAAATCTGTACAGACTGTACGAAAATCCACCCAGAAATTTGTGCCAGTAGTTGCCTCAATTTCTGTGCAAGTAAACATTTGTGTGGTAGCCTTGGAATGCATTCCAACCTCCTCAAAACTCTAGTTGTTTTCCTCCTCAATTTTTGTGCATGTAAAAAGTTGTACGACCTCTAGAAATCTATATTGTACAGACTGTATTAAATGTTGTACCCTTGCCTTGAAATGCATGCTAGCTTGCTACCTTGAAATGCATGCCTTAGCTCTGTGAATGTGGCCTCCTTTCTCAAGCTCGACCTCCTCTATTCTTTCTCTCTCAAAAATGCTTGAACTGCCCAAGAATGGGTGTGCCCTCTACCCTAATCGACCTCATGAGGGAAGGTGAAGAGTCTCTCAATCCAATGGTGGAGATTGGATGAGATCAACAATGGAGATAAAGTCACTTAAGTTACCCACTTTCCCTAAGTCCAAAAAGTCACCTTTTAATTTGTCTCTCACAAATTAAATGACTAGGGTCCACATTAGGCACTTTCTCACCCCTTAGGCGCCTAAGTAATGAGAAACACTTGCCTAGGTACTTTTTAATTATGTTTAACGAGGACAAGTTGACTTCCTTATTTGGTAAAGTCAATGAATTTAGAGCCCTACAGTTAGAAGAAAAATTGCCATCAATTGTACACGATGAGCATGAGTCCATTGAAGACTACCTTGCCAAATTCAGGTTACTAGTGGCATAGTTGAAAGGGTGTGGAAAAACTAAATCAGATGAAGAGTGCATTTTATTGATTTTATCCAAGATAAAAGGTCAGTTTCATGTGTTTTCTTCTACATTTTATTTTCCAATGGATTCATTGGAAGACGAGTTTAAAATTCCCCCTTTTGAGCTTTTTTGTGACCATTTACTAGGGAACAATCTAAGCTAATGCAATTAGATGCTCTTTCTGATTCTAAGAATCAAGTTCTTGTGGCTCAAACCTCCAGAGGTAAGCACAAAAATTGGTATAAACAGAAGAAATATTATGTTCAAGTTGGTGAGTCTCCCTCCAAGCCTCCACCAAAAATGAAATATTTTCCTCCATCTTCCAAGTTGACTGAGTCTTCCTCCAAGACAAGGAAGAAGAAGTCAAGTGAAACCTACAAATTTTGTGGCGTAGTTGGGCATGTTGAACCCAAATGTTGGTTGAAACTAGAAGCCTTCAATGAATCCATTCAACAACACAAAATTTCAGTGCCTAAACCTTCTTGTAAAGGGGATGCATTATCTACTCAAGATTTATATGCATCTTCAGACAATTGGATACTTGATTCCAATGCATCACATTATATGACTCATTCTCATGAGTTTTTGCCTTCCACATCTGATTGTAGCATTTTGCAGATTGCAATTGGAGACTCTACATAGATTGATGGTTTAGGATCAGGCACTGTGCATTTAGATGATGGGTGCATCAATGATGTACTTATTGTTCTAGACATCTCTGCTAATCTACTCTCTATTATCTGTGATTCTAGTGATGAGAAAATAGTAGAGTTTTCTCCTAATGATGTAGTCATTTGAGAACTGCATAATCTAGACATCGTTGTTGCTTCTCGAAAAGTTTATCGTAGTTCCCGATTGTACAGATTTTGACCCTTACTCTAGTTCCTCTTTCATTGCACATGTTGATTCTTCGAGTAGACTTTGGCATGAAAGATTTTAACATCTCAACAATAAGTATTTGCAATAGTTAAGCACACAAAATTTGGTGCTTGGTCTTTCTAAAGTTTATTGCACTGATGGAGTTTGTCCAAGTTGTGCTTTTGGAAAACAACATCAAGATCATTCTCCTAAAGAAAAGGCCTTGTGTGCTATCGCACCTATTAAGTTGGTACGATATAGTGATATCATTCCATTTCCAACTAAAGCTCTTTAGGGGCTAAGTATGAACTCACTTTCATTGATGACTTCTCACATTCCTCTTGTGTGTAGTTTCTCAAGTACAAAAGTGATGTATTTCTACTTTTAAGAACTTGAACTCACTTTTATTGATGACTTCTCACATTCCTCTTGTGTGTAGTTTCTCAAGTACAAAAGTGATGTATTTTCTACTTTTAAGACCGTCCAGGCTTTTGTTGAGAAGTAGTCATCTCTTTCTATCAAGAAACTACACACAAATAATGGGAGGGACATGTCAATCAAGCATTCAAGGAGTTTTGTAGAGAACATGGCATTAAATATCAACACTTTGTTCCCTACACCCCTCGGAAAAATGGTGTTGTTGAAAGAAAGAACCAAACATTGAAAGAAATGGAAAACTACATGATTTAATCCAAGAACATGGCATCTTATTTTTGGGTTGAAGCAATGAATTGTACCAATTCCATTCATAATCATATGCCTCATAAGGCAGTTCTACATATGACTCCAAAGGAAGCTTGGAGCCATATTAAGCCTGATGTCTCTACTTTTAGAGTATTTGGCAGTTCAACATCGGCCTTAATTCTAGATGAAAAACACAAAGTTATGGAGAAGAAGAACCAACCACTGATATTTGGTTGTTATTGTGATTATACGGAGGCATATAGGTTATTTGATTTTATTTCAAAAGATGTCTTGTTTTGAAGGGTTGTTTGTTTTGATGAGCGCTCCAACCCCACATTGTCTCCTTCTCCTCCCAGAAATTATTATGTTGACGATGGTGCAGATCATGTTGACTATTTTTCTTTTGTAGAACAAGAAGATGATGAACATTTTGAAAATGAAAATCAACCAGAAGAAAATATACCATTGGTAGCAACAGAACATGAGTAGCCTAAACAGGAACAAGATTTTGTAAGCAAAAGAGGCCTGGACAGGTATAGTTATGATCCAACTGATTTTAGTTATTTTTTCTCTAAACCTCACCATACTTAGTCACAAATCACTGGTACTTCCAATGTTTTGAGTCATTCCATTTCAAATGACCTACGAAAATTTCCTGATGTTTTAGGGGTACCTGAATGGGATGTTTCCATGACATAGGAGTATTCTTCGTCGGTGAAGAATCACACCTCAAATCTCAATCCTCTTCCTAAGGGATGAAAGTTGGTTCATTATAAATGAGTCTACATAACCAAATGTGTATCATATGGCTCTATTGACAAGCATAAGTCATGTCTTGTGGCCAAGGGATTTTCATAGGTTGAAGGGATTGATTATTCTGAGACCTTTGCCCATGTTGCCAAGGTGAATTCTATATTCCTTATGCTTTCTCTTGCTACCTCCCAAGGCTAGTCACTCTACCAGATGGATGTGAAGAGAACCTTTCCACATGGTGATTTGCATGAGGGAATATACATGGAGCAACCTCCTAGTTTTGTGTAGGATTCTTCTCTTGTTTGCAGACTTCGGCATTCACTATATGGTCTCAAACAAGCTCCTCAATTATGGTATGAGGAGATGGAAAGTATTTTTATTACTTTAGGGTTCAATCATTGTCATTTCTATCCTACATTTTACACTCATGGGTAGGGAACTGATCTCTTGATTATGGTTTTGTATGTGGATGATTTAATTATCACTAAGACTTCTTCATCTATGATTGAGAGTGTTCAAGAAGCATTGAGGGTGTAGTTTGATATGACCGATCTAGAACCTCTACATTATTTTCTTAGACTACAGGTTCTTTAGTCTTTAGAAGGGACCTCCATTTTCCAATAGAAGTGTGCACTTGATTCACTTCAATGCTTTGGCATGGCTAATTGTAAGCATGTGCCTACTCCACAGTCAAGTGTTACCCCTTCTACCATTTTCTCTTCCCCACATATTAATCCTTCATTGTATTGACAATTGATTGGGAGTATAATGTATTTGACTCTTCTCTTTTGCAGTAAGGCTTGTCTTGATTCTCTCAAGATCCTCATGAGAGCCAATGGAAAGCATTGAAGCACATTCTAAGGTATATTTAGGGTACTACTAATTTTGCCATTAAGTACACCTCTGGTGATTCTCATCTTGTGGGATTCACTAACTTTGATTGTGTTGGTTCATTTGAAGATTGGAAGTCAACATCTGGCTTTGTCTATTTCCTTGGCTCTACTCCTATTGCCTAGTCTTGCAAGAAGCACTTAGCAATTGCATTATCTTCTATAAAAGTTGAGTATTCTGCTACATTTTTTGTTAGTAGGGAATTTCTATGGCTTCAACAACTAATGATAGAGTTTGGGATTCAACAATATTATCCTACCACTCTTTGGTGTGATAATCAGAGTTCCATCCACATTTCTTGCAACCCATTGGAGGATCAAAGGACAAAACACATTGAGATCCACATGCACTTCATTAGACAACTCATCTAGGATGGTGTTATCATCTTGGAATATTTGCATATTGAAGAGAAAGTTGCAAACATATTCACTAAACCTTTGGCATCACTTCATTTTCTTCGGTTACGATCGATGCTTGGGGTGAAATAATTTTTTGGGGGGTCATCTTCAGTCCTCCTACCTTCATTTTTTATATTGTTTTTTCTATTTTGGGGATGAGTTTTTTCCTACTGGTTTTTCTCCTTTTCTCTGCTTATGAGAGTTTGTATTTGGGTACTTTAGCACACCTAGATGTCAGGACCCATTTTTTTCTTTTTGGTTTACTCCCTAAGTTTAACTTAAGGGGGGGTGTTGGTGTTATTTTCCAATGTAGCCAACTAGTGTTAGTTGTAATCTCACGTACGCATCCTTATCTACCCAGTTGGGCCTCTCCCATTCTTATATATAGGAGACACTCTCTTGTATTTTATTCACAACAAATTAATAGATCATTATGCATTCTCTCTTGTAGAAGGCTTTTGGTTTTTTGCAGTAATCTTTTTTTCCTGTGATATTGTTTTAAATATCTTCATAACTAAGAGAGATGGAGGATGGTATATAAAAACACTGGGAAAAGAGAAAGGATACGTTCCCACAAGTTTTTTTTTTAGAAGATCCCCCATACTAAAGGTACAAAAAAATTATTTTCCTATGGAAAAAATTAAAACATCATATAGAAAGTATTTTTTTCCACATGAAAATACTAAAAACTAAAATCTTTCATTCTATGAAAACAGAGAACAACAACGACCAACCAAGTAGTATTTCTACAAAGTAGAATTTCTTAATCTTGTATTAGATAAAAATACATAAACCACACTATCACCTCACATTTCAATGTAAAATCTCCCTTTGTTCAACATTGATTAAGAATATTGAATTCCTTGCATTCATCATAGATTTACAAAGACAAATTCATTGTGCTTACTTGTTGATTAATGTACGAAACATAAAATGTTCTTCTAATGCTATCTTCCTATTTGGATATTGAATTCACAGAGCCACACATTGACTATAACAAGGTCAGAATGGTAGTCGAGGAAGCAGTGAGAAGGCAAT
This sequence comes from Picea sitchensis, assembly GCA_010110895.2. Classification (NCBI taxonomy): domain Eukaryota; kingdom Viridiplantae; phylum Streptophyta; class Pinopsida; order Pinales; family Pinaceae; genus Picea; species Picea sitchensis. Next base: position 16,094 of record SNQJ01S0109926.1, read on the forward strand.
GTTGCAGGGGGTATCATTTTTAAGGCTTACAACAAGTTACTAAAATCATATTTTAGTTGCCCCTACCGCATTTTTTAATCAAAGTACTATTTATTTCATTAACCTGCAAATTTGACAGGACTTGAGAATTCTAGAATTTAATTAAACCACAAATCCAATAGGCCTTCAGAAACAGTGGACTTTCTTGCAGAAGGCGCCTTCCCTTCCAAGATCCAAACACTGTGTTGGATCTGAATATGTGTTATGTCGCAATGATCGAATATATATTGGGAAACCAAATAAATCAGTTCAATATCATCAATAGTTGTCATGTGAGAATAAAATGTCTATCATGTTTTCTTATGAACATCCAATAAATAAGAAGATAAATATTAAAAAAATATATTAAAGGTCCTTGCTACAGACTGAGGTAACAATTTTAATTCCTTAAAAAACACCAAACATGAGGAAATGGAAATTAAATCAACCACAAGGATGATTAGTTTGAAAAACAAATATATCCTACCTAGGGCGKGGATAAAGCAAAAGAAAACAAGGGGGGGCAAGTCTCTGCGTTGAAAAACTATTTGAGCTTTGCTATCAAGAATTGGTTTTATGGCAGTTTACATAGTGTTTTGTTGTAGTCRTGRCCTCCATGCCAATAACTAGCATTAGATCACACAGGATTTGCATGAGCGGCCTTCATACCTACCACTACCATGAGATCACACAGAGTTGCATGAGCAGCCTTYATACCAACCACTGCCATGAGATCATTGTTGAGGAAAAGATATGAAATGATCTTACTCAAGCATTTTCAGATTTTGCTTGGCTAGAGAAAAATAGAAGGGAATATCACCCTATGTTTATAGCCGTCAAAATTAATATTCTAACTCACAAGTATTGATTACAAGCGCTTAGGCTAGTCTTTTTATAAATAAAATCTTGTTGAAAAACTCATTGTTTATACGATTTTCTGAATATAACAGTTGCTGAAATAAATATAGAGACAGAAGTAAAAACACCAATTCGATAATCAAGACAGATGAGACATAAAGCAATCCTTTCTTTCATTCCAACTCATCAAAGAGTCATTCTCTTTACAAAATTTTGTGAAGAAGTTTTGGACCAAAGTCAAACTCGATGAAACATACAAAAGGACCTCTAACAGAAAATAAAAAAAACTGAACTCTAAAAGTTAGATCAGCTTGCCATGGATTATTTCCCACTCGACTCTGCACAATAGCCTTTGTCAGTAATGAAAACTAATTCACAAACAGACAAGTCTACACAGACTATCAAAGATAGATCAACACCTCTGAAAAACAAGTGTATGAAAGATGTAATTCAGCCATGAATCTTGTTGTCTGCAATAAGACCATGTTATCATATAAAAAAAATACGCCTTGAATAAATTAAGGAATGAATGAAAACTGAACTATCTCAACACAAACTCAAAGAGAAAAACTTAGTGTGCTTCTCCTTCTATTCCCCTTCTTGCTCCTCCCTTTCCTTTTGCCTTTAAGCAAATTAGAATTGGTTAAGTAGTTGAACTACTTCATTAGTTAAGTTAACTAATAACTCAACCAACTTTTAGTTAAGGGGGGGGGAATAAATCATAATAAGGATTTTAAATAAATAATAACTAGTAGGTGGGACTCCTTCTGACTCTCTTTAGCTTTTAACAATCATAACACAACTAGTTAATCAAATAAAACATCCCTCCTTGTGACTCCCATTATCACATTCATATTTGACAATTTATCTCAATGATAATTAAATATATATCACCCATTATATCCAAAAAATAACATTTTGTCCAAAAATTCAGTAGTCAATTGTTCTTCAACATTTAATAAACAAAAACTTAAAATCCATATTTTCCAGTCTGTGAGGCAATCCTTCCCTTGTTGCTACTATCACCTTTTGATCTCTTTGAAATTGCCTTAGGTTGTGTGGAGCCTTTAGGCCTAATCTCGTTGATCACATGAGAGCAATTGTCCCTCAAGTGCATGCGGGAGGACACAGATTTATCATAATCATTTGAAGGTGAGGAAGGGGCAGTAGTGGCTTTCCCTTTGTCAGGGGCATGTTGGGCCTCGGTTTTCAACCTTTTGCTTGAAGAGCTCATTCCTGTATGCATAATTGATTAGCAAATAGTTTCTTTATCAACCATACATGACAACTCTTTTAAAATATGAAATAAATTTTGGCTCAGCAACATATCAGACTCATGCAATCCAATCCATGCAAATTGTTTAATCATTGTCAATGAGCACGGGGTGAACAAAGGTTCTAGGATAAGCGAGGGGTTTGTATTGAGCGAAAAAATGTTAAAATGAGGGGGAAAAAGACTCATGGTTACTGCTCACAGACAACAAACAATCAACTGTAATGTAAACCAAAGAACATGTCACTATAATCCATCCAAGAAACTGTGATTTCAAATTGTTACAATATAGAATTCTCTTAATTGTAATTAAATTTTAGGAACGGGGAGTGAAAAATGAATACGGGAAGGCGAGGGGATTGTAATTAGAAAAAAGTGAAATAATGGTAGGGAAAGAGAACGGATATTGTTCATAAAACTAATTAAGTAATCCATAAAACCAATCTATATCAAACGCAAAAGATCCAACACCAACCAAATAATCCATTGTGACCAAATAAATAGCTACTTTGTATAATTCAATCAGTTCTGTGTATTAATTTTCTCATTGTTCGCAATTGAATCTTTAACACAGTGTCATCAAAACAAGACAATATGCCTTCCACAACAACCTATAGAAGAGTTATGTTTCTTTCCAATTTGTCCCATTTAATATTTTAAATCAATTTTAAAATGAACACACGGTCCCTTGTTTCCACTCTGTTTAGCATCAAAACATCAACCATTTTCCATGAATTATTTCCTCAATCAAACACAGACATAAAAATTGTGCTTGATTCCATTCCTTTAATCGGTTTAATAATCAAATTGCAACAAAACCATATTGTTATAAAACCCGTACCCATCTATGATGGTCTAATCAAATGATATCCATAACATACACAGTGGACAGCAACACCACAACTATCATGATTTCAAATTGCATACTCCCAATTGGCAATTAAAACACATAGTAACAGCAACCCTTATTTCAACCTATATCATGTTGTAAGAAACAAACAACCCAACGCAAAAAGCAAAGAGGCATATTCACGATCAACCACAAAAAAATGTTAAGTCAACAATCCAATCGTTACAACACAAGAGGCATCGACTGTGTGTCCACTTCAGTACTCAAAAAAAATGATTAACCATGTTGAACAATCGAATCAATCGCCATAATAAAAGAATACATAGATTATAAACTAGTCTCAAAAACCACTGCCAACGCTATTAACAGGGAGAACCAATAATCAACCACCGACGACGATAATCCACCAACTCATAACAGTCGACCATGTGCCCGACCAAAAATAATTGGTTCATTTATCAACAATCGGGCTTAAAATAATCAAGGGTTCGCTCTGTGGGCCAACACAAGGAGACTACAATCGGCCCCCAACAGTGGTTGAGAACCTCTGATACCATACAGTGGACACACATGTTATATCACCAATAACTTCGCAGACAGGGGACAATTCACGAGATAGGAGAGACTATGAACAGAGGAGCAAAGGCTTCATTTTGGTTTGTAATAACACCAAGAACACGCAGGGTATAACCCTCGTGGTTTTCCCCAATCAACCCGAGAAAATGTTGAGATAAAACAAAGCCATGAAAGCAATTAACCTTAAAGCAAGCCCCTTGGCGTAATAGCCATCATAACCCACTGCACGAACATCAACAACATGAACAAGCCCATGCCTAGGTGAAACGATAGAAATGACCCATGGTGGTTCCAAAATCAAACGTCACAGCCAAATACGACTAGACAATTTTACAGGAACTGTGTGGAGACTGCCAGTAAGCCTGGACCATATGAAACCCTCCAAGGAAAACCAATAAGGATGACATATAGCCTCCATGGCTTCTAACACTCAGAATAATTAATGAAACTGTGACTTCAACCATTTTTTCAATGAAAACCAAACAAACAATCCATCCCAGAGAAACATCACAAGTTTACACAGTTGTCAGTCTCGAGAAAAGCACAGACCCATACATCACTGAGCCAATATCTATTTCATAACCAAAGCGGGTTCATGGATGGCGAAAAATACATACATGTAACCAAAAGCCTTAAAACACGAGCTTGGTCGAGCAGTTCTTCCCTTGCCTGAAGATCGGGGCTTAACCACAACGAAACACAATTGAACAATAGCCAAGCTAGGGTGACAATGAGTGGGAGAGGTATGGAGTGACGTGCAGTAAATGTACGTCGCTTCCATCCTTTACTCATTCAATTCCTTAGTACACGCCAGCCAACCTTTCATTAATTCATCCAATTAATCTATGCATCAGAACTACCATCAATCACTTGCCAAGTGCGACACCATATATCACATTAACCATTACCAAACATACCATAACACATATCAAACGTGCCTTCACATGACTCAATATATCGCATAGCCATTAACATTGTTAGTTAGGATTAGCACCATTCATTTTTAAACTTCAAATGCATAGTGCAACATCGTATAACATAGTAGCATAATTCCTTCCCTTTGGACTTTGTTCATATTTCTTTATTTCCTTTCCATTGCTCTTATTTGTTGTTACTAACATGTATCTTTTGCAGGTGTCACAAGTAATAGATCAAGGAGTAAATAGAAAAGGTAACAATGGGTATCATAAGCCATTATGACATGAAATTAGAGCCTAGAGCAGCAGGACCAGCACATAACATGCATTATCCATCATCCATTTGTTGCGAATAGAACCAACATTGATCATCAATCATGCTCAAACATGTAAGCAGCGTCAAACAGCAATAAAAAACATCAAATAAGAAACAGAACTAATCCTCCAATCTACAAGGGGGTCCAAGCTACTAGTATTTTATATATCATTTAGCTTATAAGTAATAGGCTTTAGCAACACTTTGCGGACGAAATCCTCATTGCGATTTTAATCTTCAACAATCACATAGAGTTAAAATTTATGAGAAAGGCTATAATTCAAATTGTTGGCCACCTGTACGTCTTAGGTAAATGACACCTCTAGGATTTTATTATTATCTTGGCATAAGTATTGAATGATGTAGGTGTGGCATCTTGGACAAAGGTAAGGGCTATGGCAATCGAAGAAGTGACATGAACCTCAGTGTCTTGGCTTTGTGTATTGTAAATGTGTATTGAATCATTTACATGATAAGACACAAGTTGTGTCCTGTGAAAATCACATATAACCAATAACAATACAACATGGTCCGCACATCCTATTTTGATTTTTGCATTTAAATATGAGTGAGTCAATTCCTAAACCTCCTGTACCATATGCCTTTAATACCATATCTGAAACTTGGGGAAATAATATTTGTCTATCCATTAAGATTAAAGAACGTAAGGCTAGACAATTTGAACTTGGTAAGACAAGGAAGGTTATTCCATTAATTCCAATCAAAACCAGGAGCAAATCAATATCATTATCATTGTATTCCAATTAATACATCACTTTCCAAAGCAAATTTATGAATCCCTATCTTTTCTTATACAATCCTCAAGCACGATGAAAATATAGATGGTTTTTAACATTTTCTTTATTTTCTTCAAGTGGTTCACTGGTTGCTCCTTTTTCCATAAATAATCATTCTTATTAGTTTGGGGGAAACAGTTTGGTCATGTAATTGGTAATGGCACAAATGGGGAGGGGGGAATTGGATTTTTGGATGAGACAAGGCGCTCATCAAAGGTAGCATTGGGTACAAATCCAAAAAGGGCACTTGTCCTCCCTCTCTATAGTCATTCCAACAAAGATATTTCTTATTGTTTTTTGACCGGGAGAGAGTGGAATAAAACTAGGCTCCTTAGAAATTTTGGGCCTTCTTTCTATTTGATGGTGTCACTACTCGTGAGGCCTTTCCTTAGTCTGAGACTTTTACAACAAGCATAGTTCCTCTTTTTCGTTTTTCTTATAATTTTGTGCAAGCAACTTCCTTTTTTGTGATTAGAAAATTGAATGAATTGCCCTATTGAAGGCATGGTTGTGCAAGCCAAAATGGGAGGGGACATAGCCTTCATTTTGTTTTTAGATTTGTTTTCATGACATGTGTTCTTGGGAAAGAAGAGTGTGCATTAGATTTGATGTCTTGAAGGTGTTGGTCCATAGTGGAGGGTGGTGATAATAACTTTATATGGAGGGGAATCAAAACTAGGAGAGAACTCACATGCTCCTATCTCTTTGTCCCAAGATTTCTCTTTATAATTTTTTCTATAAACTATCTCCCTCGACCTATGCAAAAGCAATATTTGGAAGAAACTGCAAATACGTTTTGAATGATGAGAAAAGTGTCAAGGAACAACTAGTTTTCAACACCGGTGGAAAACTAATGTTCATGAGTTTCAACACCATGTGATTTGCATCTTGTTAGATAAGGTGCACATTGTTTTTCAAAGATTTATTTATAATATGCATTCATTATTTTAGGATTTCTTCAATTTCTCCACTAACTTGCAAAGACACCTATGTGATCACCATTCTAGGGAGGATCAATAAATCTTAGATGGAGTTTCGTATTGCCTTCAATTACTACTAGATGCTTGAGAAGTATTTTCTTACATGTCACTAAATTCGCACTCTCCCTTTTTTTGGCCTTCGCCCATTAACAAGTGGGATTATCATGTTTTACATGAAGCCTCCACTTCTAAGTATTCTAAGTATGATTCTGATAGAATTGTTCTATCTAAAGAACGTGCTATGGATTATTTACAATGCTTGGCATTGGATACATACCTTTTGTGTTGAACATTGGTGAACAAGGCTTGGTTGTCCTTGACAGTAAAGCTTAAGGAATATTTTCCATTTTAAAACAGTAGAAATGTTAAGATTGATCGACCCAACAACAATTATTCAGAGAGCAAAGAGTTCCCCCAAGCTCTCAATTATGAAATCTGACCACAGTTTGTCATAATTTGGTATGTAGTTTTTGTTTGTGGGCAAAAATATTTAAGCTTTATTTTGTTGGGTTTGATTAAATTTAAACTTTTGTATATACAACCTAGTAGTTGTGAATTAACCATTGGATTTGTTATTTTGGATTTTAATTTGGTAAAGAATGAGCATGTTTTGACGCTTCATCTAATACTTTTAGGCTATAATTGGACATAGAAATAGAAACTTAAGGTAGGGATTAGTGTATTTTTTTTTGTGGGCTGGTGGAATCGGAAACTTGGGCAGTCCTCGTACTTGCATGACACAGGGTCGATTCTCGTCTGCTACCACTATAACCTCCAGGTGCGTCCACACAGTCTGCAAGCATGGAGCATGGGTAAGTCGGGGTGAGAATCGAACTTGAGACCTCCTTTACATATTTCCTTCATTAAACAACACTTTCTAGTCGGTCTACACCCCTGCAGACAAAAGGGATTAGTGTATTATTAATTGTATTTTTATATTTCCTTATTTCATTGATTGAATAAAGGTATAAATCATTGAGAAATGTTACCTCTTCATTGTCCTAAAAAAGATTTAAAAAAATAGTTTGCACTTGTTGATGCATTTAGTATCCTTCAATGCTCTAATCTAGTTTTTAACATTGATAATTTTGGATTTACGAATTACTCTATTAGGCATATATTTGATTGGAATATAATATTTTATTTAACACGTCTTTTTATGAAAAGTGTATTTAATTTATTATGTAATTTTTTTCAAAGTTTTTCATCATGGAAGGGCTAGAAAAATATATACCCTTCTAACTGAAATTCAAACCAACCCTTCAAATTTGATCACTAGGTAATAGCATGCACCAACTTTACCCATGATATAATTGTTTATACATAATTGGTTAAGTAATTAAATAAAGCAATTGTAGAAAAATATTTTATGTAGGAGTTGTTAATTAGGTTTAATTTGGATGGTTATAGGGAGAAGTTGTTATCCTCCCCACCCAGATTCAAATTCTCATTTTAATATGTTCATTTTTTATAGGTCTATTAGGGTTAAGTGCTTGAGGGTGGGATGAGATGTTTCCAAACATTTTTTCAGTTGGGTCTAATTTGGGTTAAGAGGAGAAGTTGTTATCATCCCCACCTAGATTTAAATCTAACTTGTGACATGTTTTCCCCTCGTGGACTTAAGGGTTGACAAGATACTAACAATCTAAGTCTCACTTAAGCATTTGAAGGTGGGATGACATATTTACAAAAAACATTGTTAAATACGTCTAGTTTGGGTAGTTAAGAGGAGAAGATGTTATCCTTCCCACCTAGGTTCAAATCTCATNGTTGACAAGATACTAACAATCTAAGTCTCACTTAAGCATTTGAAGGTGGGATGACATATTTACAAAAAACATTGTTAAATACGTCTAGTTTGGGTAGTTAAGAGGAGAAGATGTTATCCTTCCCACCTAGGTTCAAATCTCATATATGACATGTTTACCCCCCTCATGGGTCAATTAGGGCTAGTAAGGTACTAGCAACCTCACTCTCTTAAGTGCTTAACAATGGGCAAGATGTTTTCAAACATTTAAGCCCAAGGGGTTACCTTAATAAGTTGTCGTCAATGTTGTTGTTTCGTGCCAACATGTACTTAGTTCAAATCCCCATGTTTTAGGCACACTAGTCTAGGCCAGCGAATTACTAGAGATGACAATCACAAATGTGAGGGAGCATATCTTGGGTTTCCCCACAAGATTTTCCTTGGGAAAAGAAACACATCCTATATAATAGCTTGATAATTTAATAATTGATTAACTTTTTTTTTCTAATTTAGTCTCATCAAAATCCAATGGTTCAAATTCCACAGAGATCCCACATATATTAGTTAAATTGTCGATTTTGAGTGCATAAATCAATTTAATAGCTTTGAAAACCCCTACTATAATTGGATTACATAATCTCAACACTTGATATTTGCAATTCCATCAAAACAAAATCATTTTTGTCATGTTCCCATGAAAAGTTTCAATTTGGGCACCTATGAAGAATCATCGAATGGATGATCCAGGAGGATCCAGAATGCTCAAAGAGATCCAGGAGGATCCAAAAACGCTCAAAAATTGATCTTCTAAAATGCTAATTAAAATTACTTCATTGTGTAGAGCTCGATGAGAGCTTCTGCAACGTAATTTCAAYGGGCTCAAATAGAGTTCGTATGAGAAAGCTATGGTCATTTAAAGTTTGGCAAAAACAGGAAAAATGGGGGTGCCACGTGGCAGGACCACAKGATGCCACATGGCAATTCGTACATATGTCAACATGACATCATCGAGTTGACATGGCAGCACAAGAGGTTGACATGTGTCACTCATATTTGGCATTTTTGGGATCTAGTTGGACCTATTCAGAAGTGACATGTGGCAGGTCGTACGAATGATGTGGCATATGTACAATGATGTGGCAAGTACAGTTGGTAGTGACATGGAAGGATTTGTACATAAAGGTGGTAGATGATGTGGTAGGATGTTGATGTAGGGAACAGGTGGAGGTAATCAAACCCATGACCTCTAGGAGAATATTCCATGGAATAGTCCAAAGTCTTGACCATAACCTTCTACCAATGTGCCACCATTGTTTCTTGTTATAACAAACCAACAAATATATATATATAAAGTTGTAACAAATGTCCCGGCAATATAGGGAATGGGTACGGGTTCGACCCCAAACCTATCCCTATATAAACCAGTGCCCGAACTACTGTACGATAGCATTGGAATTCATGCCAAGAGTGCCCTCCATAGAATTTTGTGCATAGTTTTCCTCGTTTTGCATGCAAGAGGTGTTCCAATGTTGGATTTGTCTCGTTTTGCATGCTATTGAGTTCCTTGAGAGAAGTATAGAGTGTTTATACTCATTTTTCTCAGAATTTCGAGAGGATTCTGATGGTGATGTCGATTCTATGTAAAAGTTCTATGTATGAAAGTCTTAGTCTGGTTTGTCATGTATGAGACTCATGGTCTCGTTATGTGTGCAAAAGGGGGTCTTTAAGCACTTGTTCAAAACATAGTCAAGTTTATACTCGATCTTCTTAGAATTTCATGAGGAATTTTTGGTGACCTTTGTTTATGGGTTGGAGTAACAGATTTTAAGGGTGTCCTAAAACAATTGGCATTTTTAATTCCATTCATTGTAATTTTGGCATTTGAGCATTAATCGAGCGATCTCACTGTTTGAAAAGGGACCCGAAGATGTATCCAAAGATGGGTGAACTCCGTTAAAAAAATAATTTATGTGCCATTTGAATTATTGTTGATCTTATTTTACTTAATTCCATCATTCTTATTTCCACAAGTTATATTTATCAGTTGATCAAGTTTATGGATAAATAAGCATTTTCACATGATAATTTGCAAATAGTCAAGTCAATCTTCATTTTCCAAATCCGGTCTGATGTTTAGTGTCTGCTTATGAACTAATTGAAATCTAGTGATTTTTGGGTTGAGTTGGTATCAKAGTTTGTTGATATTTCGGATCAAGTTGGTATCAAAACTCGTTTGATATTTTCACATCAATGGAAAAGCCTAAATCCTTGGCGCGCATGCGCTTGTGTGTGTACCAAAATTTTAATGTCCATATTATATTAAGACATTTTTCTAYTATAAAAGAGTATTACATTACTTGCACAACGTAGAGCGACTTCCATGTGGGATTATTCACTACACAAATCAATTTAAGAGAGTTTTTTATGTGGAACAAAATCCTAGCCATGGGATAACTTAATGCGATGATGACATGTTATATTAAAATAGCATTATGAATGATCGTGTTTTTGGATGATATACTCAATGATTTGATATGTGTTGTTGACATTAGTTACATTGAATGTCTGTGCTTTATGCTAGCCATATGGTAGTCACAAGGTGATAATGATTAGATGCATGTGATAGGTGATTTAATACATGAAATTTATGATGGAATACATGTTATGACTTGATTTATTGTTGTCATGATGTGAACAAGAGCTTGACATGATAGCCACTCCATGGGCTTGGAGGGTTGATTCAAAGATAGATCTCATGGGAGCTTGTAATATACCTAGGGTATATTAACACTAATGTAATATCATATAAACATTTCTTACAATCATAGGTTAATATTGTATATTTACTATATTGCAATAATGATAAGTTATGCATTTTCTAAAGGATGTGATTTATGACCCCTGCGTGTATTTATTTACATACCCGTTATATTCATTTCATCAAGCTCAAATAATAATATTCATACTAATAAAGAATAATTAATTATTTAATGGTATGGGGTTTCCTATTCATGAATGACGATTTCATGAAGTGAACCATCAAGGTCACTTCTAGTGGTATCGAGGTGGTTTTTTAATGCCTTGTGGCCAAATGTGTTTTATTTTCTTTCTAGTGAAAATAAAAATTATGGGCTAGTGGTTCAACCTTCAAACAAATTGGCACTAAATTCAGGGCTAGTGGCTCAATCCATATGAAGAATAAAACATAAGAGATAACAACTTCAAGGAGTGAGAAAATATTGAAGAAACATAGATATAATGTTGTATTCATGGTCTCATATATATCGGGTGGCTTAGGGCATAAGAAAAGGTGATAGCTATGTTGTTTTATCTTGACCAAACGTTTGAGGATCTCATAACCTTGTATAAATAGTGTAATAACACACTACTCACCTGTTAATCTACTCCTAGTATAATCAAACTCGAATAAGGGGCTCATGGTCTTGCCTTAACTCAATCTATTTGCACAACATTGGTCATCACAAGTCACCCAAGCAATAATTTGGAAGCACTTTTCCCATGGACATCATTAAGTACGTTGGTTTGAAGTTATTGATGATTCAAAGAGAAGTCTGTAGTATGTCTCAAGGATTCATAGATATAGCATAAATTTGGGTTTTACTCACTGAATAATTAATCAACATGAACCTCCATCTGAAGCCACCTATAATAAAGAAAACTTTAAGCATGTATCTTAACTAGGGCATTGACTATACTCATGGGTCAACAAATAAATCATTGGAATCGAATTGTATGCCTCAACATTTACATAATATGGCGTGTCCATCCCAAATTACATCATCCATGACTTCAGTAACATAGAGTAGTAATCATTGTTTCTTGAGGAAAAAACACACAGTGAAAGAATTATTAAGAGAATTATTAATGTACTACACAATCATGATACAAGATTAAGGATATAATATATCCTTGCATTGAGTGTTTTGTTGGAAAGCATTAAAACAAAAATAGTACCATCACACTTATCGATCCATGCAAAACAAATGTGTGGCATTATAATGAGAATTTATCTCTCATTTTCTTAGCACCAAGCAAATAGTATTATTCATTAACCAACACTTCAACTATTTACATGTTAACAACAAATGGGTGAGAAATTAGCATTGTGAGAGGTTGATCCCTTGTTCTCAACAATTGAATATGTCTAGTGCTCCATGGACAAAATGGACTTAACTTATAGAGCTTGGACCCATGGTCATGGTAACCAGATCAGGGAACTTGTTACAGCCTTTGAAACTACAAAATGGAAGTTTGAGGAGTTTGAGAGGGCATGTCTTAAAGATTATATATCATACATAGCTCTTGCAAGATATTGTTCCTTCATTGAGGTTATTTGTCATCATATATATTTACATATTTACTGAAGAGTAATTTAAGAATTTCATGAATTGAACAAGATTCCTATGGTTTCCATGTTCTTAGCATGGGCGATAGGGATATAAATGAGTTTATCAATTTTTTACTTAGAATTAAAGTTATGTCAATGATGGACTATTTTTTATGCAAATCACTCTTTTTCATCAAAGAACCATCCTTTTACAGAGAATAGAGATGGATATGAGAGCAATCTCCATGAAGAAGAATAGATTTCAAATGAAAGGGATGATAGCAACCATGATGGAGATGAGGAGAAAAATCTCAACCCTAATGAGAATGTTTATGGATGTTTTTCCAATGAAGTGAATGATCAAGTTTAAATCAATCTATAAGTTTCGAAGAAGAATGACCTTGAAGTAGATAATTTATGGGAAGAAAAACAATTTCTCACAAATAAAGTCAATCGTTTAACACAAAAAGTGGCAAATCATAATCCCAAATGACAAAAATGAAAGATCTTTAAATGACTAAAGAAGACCTTCAACATGAAGTACATATCCTACAGTGTAAATTAGAAGACCAAGTTAACAAGACCAAACATCTCTAAACACAACTAAAAGCATTAGAGAAAAAGAATTTTGACTTACGAGTGAAGGATCAAGCTTCTATTCAACAAGATGTTGTAATTCAGTGTGATTGAGACTCATAAGAGAAGTAGGATGCTAAGAAAATAATTAACATGATCTTGTCAAATAAAGACAAGGAAATCAATCATTTGAAGAGTCATGGTTAAACCTTGCTTGCGGAAGTTAAAAAATTAACAAACGAGGATATATCAATCTTGAAACTAGACAAATAGGCATCCATTGATGTAAGTGAATCAAGGAAGTTTTTAGAAGTTGAAACTGAATATAGATATATCTTAATAGATTCAAGTGAAACTAAAAATCAATCGCCACTAATTAAGTTCTATCTGTCAAAGACCATCTAGAAATTGAGTTCAAGAAAAAATTTAATGGCAAGTCAACATCTATAGATTTAGTGAGGATTGAAGGTTCATCAATCACAACTAATGAATCCGCTAACACAATAGTGAATACAAAAATATCAAATATTAACATGACAACACAAGTAATTAATGAAGATTTTAAACCATAGATTAAGAAGGATCAACTTATCATGTTACCATGTTGGCACCCAAATTACAGAAATCATAGCATGAAAGAATCAACACACCAATGTCAATGTTGTTCTTACATATTGAAACATCCAAAAATCAATACAACTCAAAGTAAAAGGCAAAGAAGTTTAATCAAGAACCTTATCATCGGAGAGTTCCAGAAAGAATCCATTTAGGATGGATTGATCCTTTTTCGATGTGATAATATTGTTGAAGGCTCTAGAATCATATCACCTTGTGTTCTCAACTTTATCAAATAGGGGAAAGTTACAAGAATATGGACCATTCTATCCAAAGTAGTTTTTTTTGCCCTATGCTTTGATAACAAAGCATTTTAAGGGGGGGACTTGTAATTATACCTAGAGTATATTACCACTAATATAATATAGTATAAATAGTTATTATAGTCATAGGTTGATATTGTATATTTAATATATTGTAATAACGATAAGTGACATTTTCCAAACGATGTGACTTATCACCCCTATGTGTATTTATATACATGCCCACTGTATTCATTTCATCAACCTCGTATAATAATATTCATAATAAAAAATAATTATGATTTATTTGATGGATATTGTCAGGTTTCCTATTCATAATTGAATATTTCATAAAGTGAATCATCTAGTTCATTTCATCACCCACACCCATGAAGGATTTCAATGCGAAAAATAACATAATATCGACCATTGGGAACATGATACGAAGCAATCATTAGTTCTACCAACTACTCTATATCTATATAAATCCCAGGGCCATAAAATCCTTGTGAGATGCCTGGAGAAAAGAACTCTTCAGAAGCCTATGATTATAGAGCCTTGCAAGGTGGCGAAAGTCGGGGGTAAAGTCTCAAGGCAATGATATGACTTTCAATACCTAATGTAGTCATGCATGTGGTGAGTTAAAACACCATACCATGACAATGACATATAAAATAATAGTCTCAATAGATGGACTTGGGCAATGGCGAGTGGGACCATCTTAGCACCCGGTGTGGTATAACTAGTGGCTCCATATGCTAGAGTATGTATAAAGTGGTGGTGGATCATCTTTGAAATTGCATAGTTTCTTAATTGTATTCTACTTGTATTTACTTGTATTCATGGAATAAAAGAGCATGTAGCATCATAGGGGCATGTAGAGTTGTATCTTCATCTTGTATTACAAAAATCATGTAGTGATAGGGGGTAATTTGTTGTTGAACAATCGTTCACCTACAGGGTTTTCATGTGGTGGCTATGTGTGCACATCTTGTTTTTGTACATTGTTACAATTATATTAAAATGTGTTTGTGAGATGAATTTGTTATGTGCACTTTGTGATTAAATATTTAGTAGATGTGTATTGAGATAAATATGTGCACCTACTAAAAAAAATATGTAACTCAATATGTGCAAGTTTATTTATAGAGAAAAGTTGAGTGTGTGTGCCTATAATTAGTCACTTAGATAATCTAGGGAAATTGCATTTATTTTTTAAGTATTACATGCATGTGTTTATTATTAGAGTGATGTGCATGATTATATTATAAATATAGATGAGAAAGACGATTTCGGGGGATTGTGCATTCTTATCCCAATTCAAGAAAGATTAAGAGATTGTGAAGATTGGTGGATGGGCTCTTGAGGAATTTGTTAGATATATTAAGCTTATGGATTGATGAGTATGATTTGAGAGAGAAAGATGGTGTAGTATTAGTGATTGCGAGCTTGATGGGCCTTCAAGCCAAGGGTTGAGGGAAATAGGTTGGGAGGAGAGAACTCTTGTCTTCCATAGTAGGTTGTGAACTCGATTATCGAAGATTGTTGATGTAGGAGTTGTTGCCATTGGATTCCTTTTCCTAAGGGATTGTTTTTCCAACTACCCACTTCTTTTAAGCATGTGCCCTTCAAACTTCTTCTCTTTATTTAAATTGGAAAGATGGGACATATGAAAGTTTCTTCCCTTTGGAAAGTTTTCCTCATTTATTGGATTGGGTTTTAAAACCTTAAAGTAATTAACTTTATGAAACAAGGTTGCATGCTATAAATTATATAGTTTGATTATAAATATTAGGGTTATGAACTTATGCTACTCGCCTTTATTTAATTTTGATTATTATGAAAACCTTAGTGACATTGGTGAACCAAGCAAGTGAATTTTATTAGCATGTGCAAATTTGTTATTAATATTATTAGAGAACTATTTAGGGGTGCTTCACCCATTAGATTAGGGCATTACAATGGTGCCTAGTGAAAACTTGTCGGTACTGATTACAAAGCCTAAAATTGTAGGGACATCAAGTGAGGCATGTAATAGAGACAACCAACTCATTCCATCGACCTTGAGACCTCCTACATCAAGCTCGAAGCACTCAACCACTTGAGCTAACCCACCAACCTTAGAATACAACTAGTTATATATAATAATACTTATATATAATAATAATAATAATAACAATAACAATAACAATAATAATAATAATAGTAATAATCCAATTTTAAGGTTGTGACCCAGCCATATTCCAAATTGACATATGAGACCCCCTTGTTTGTGGGATAAGGGACCCCCTCTGTGCAACAATTTGACTGCCTAGTCTACAGAGGTGTACATACCCTAATCCCCTCTGGATTTGAACATATGATCTCCAAGGAGGAAACACACATTCTTAAATATGAGGCTCACCCATGCTATATATAAAATTTGTTATTAGAGTAAGATAAATGATGTCATTTATATTGGTGTGATTGAGAGATGGAATAATCAATACTACTAAGCCACTAAAATGCATTAGTGTTAATTACCCCTAATCCACTAATGTGCACATTCAACCACTAACATGTTGTCGACGACTCTAACCCCAAAGTCACTAGACATGCTTGATCCATAGCCCCTTATAACTAGACCCTAGCATCCTAACCCCTGACCCTTTAATGTATGCTTAACCCTAATCTCTCACTAACCATGTCTAGCAACTATATAACCTATGTTTCACCCAAATTGTTGCTATTGGTTCATGTAGTATGTTCTCTCAACATACAAGACGAATGCATAACCCATGGGTGTGTGGTCTAGCAACAAGCAATAAACTTGGACTTGTGTTTGTAATGTCGATACATGGGTTAAAAAAACCCTGACTAGGTGTGAATGTGGCCAACTATAAGTCCTGGGTGATTTTGACAACATAGAAATGCCCTTCATAGAATGAAAGCTTAGTCGAAGGACAACTCTCAATTAATATGAGCAACATTTTCAAAAATAAAGACGAATGCATGAAAAATAATTGAATATAAATCATTCTAAACATGATGCTTCCAAAAATGATTATATATTACTACAAATAAATCAAATATTGTTCATTTATACTAACATACTAGTAAACTAGTCATATATGTTTATCCCTAACCTGTGTTAGTAGTTTCTATTAGTAATTGGTAATAGTGTCACTTAAAACACATCAAAGTTGCTACTATATCACTTACAACAAATTTCATGACCAACATTTTTGGTTACGTAGTCATGGAAATCTCAAATTGTACTAGCGAAAACTAAGCACACAACCCTCTTGTGTGACCATTGAATGACAAATTTCTAACTCTCAAACTAGCTACATTTTGAGAATGCTTGTTGGGAGATCATTGTAGTAGACATGGAACTAACAAGTGAGGGGTCCCCCTCCAAGAAATTCAAAGATTATCCTCCACCTGATGCAAGTCTAGTTCTTGTTGCAACATTATCCTATTTTCTTTAATGTTATGCTACATGTCCTTTGTGCCTCAATGACAAATGTTTTTGGACACTTATTTCACATTTTATATTGCCAAGTGGCATTATATCTAAGAATGATGATCTAGGGAAATTTTGATATATTTTATGGGTCTCAAGCCAACTTTGATTTATGCTTGTGATGATTGTGGCATTCTATCTAAGATTGGTGATCCAGGGGAATTTTTGTATTTTGTATGAGTTTCAAGACAACTTCGATTATGCTTGTGATGACCATATTGGTAGCCCATTTTAAAAGATGCCTTGTATTTACATATTTTTATATATCAATAGTTAAAGGAAGAACTATTTTCTATTATATATATATATATATATATATATATATATATATAACATGTTATAAAATAAACAGTGTTCATTGGACCACTTATTTAAGGTTGTTAAAGAACACACTAAAAACCTATTGACTAAATAAGAATACATCCAGAAGGAGATCATTATTATCCTTTAAGATCTTGGGAGATCACACTACACATGTCGCTGGCAACTATAATGCCTCTTTCAGTTGTGTGGGCCATTTGACTTACATTCTTACAGCTTATAAGTGGTCAAATGGCGAAGATGCCACCTTTAACACACATTGAAATCTATTATTTGGATAGATGAACCCATATCTTTGAGCAACACTACATATCCTACCAAAAATCCATGGACTTATCTATCGAACTCAAATCTAAGAAGGGTGGGTGCAACCTTCTATACAACTTGTAAGATTGATCTAAAAAACAAATTTTCTTGTCGATCCGCTTGAAAATACAAATTCTAATCTTCTTAAATCAAGGGTTTGGTTTCATGCAATCTTGAGTCAATAACTATTGATGCATACATCATTAATGCATTCATGTGCACATCCAAACAAAATGAGCTTATTGTTTCACTATCCTATATCATGGCATACAAATAGGTGTAATATACAATGGAAAAGTTTATTAAGACCTAAGATGGGATTGACAAACTATTGCATTAGTGTTTTCAATTTGCAAGAAGATTGGTCGAGCTCGTGGCCCGTGTCATGGTAAACATTGCAATCAAGTTGTCGTGATGGGTGGTGAGTTTTCGTGAATATGAACTAACCCCTCGAGAGCGATTGTTGTTGTAGAAAGATTTTATCAAGAATGAATATGCAATGTTGCTTAAGTGAATTAAATTTGAAACCTGCATAAATCACACAGATAAGGAAATATAGAGACACCAAAGCTAAAAGTAGATAACTTAGATCTTTCTATGTTAGCTTAAATTGTAACACCATGTTTTTCCCCGTGATTGTAATTATGCTAAGCCTTCATATAATGTGATTATGAAGCATGTAATTGTGATATTGATTAATAAGGAACACCAGAAAGATGACTGAGAGGGAAATTCCCTAAGTATTGGCCATGATACCACAAGTGGAATTGGTGAGGTGGAGTGGAGAAGCTTCAATGAAGAAAATAGGAAGCTTTCTTAACATTCCAACCTACACTTGCAAACTTGAATGCAACACCTACCATCTTACCTAGATCTGCATGAGCCACGTGACCAATCATGGGAGAGAAACGTTAGTGGTTGAAGCAGTTATAACTACTGACAGATTTGATTCCTTGAAGAGGCAAGGGTCAGTTAAAAACCTGGCAGAAGGACACCCTTAGATTTCCCCTTCAAATTTGGATTCTTGACTCGAGGTTGCATCTGACAACAGTCATGGGAATCCCAAGAAGCGTGTGGAAGAAGAGACCAAAGGTTGAAAACACCACGGGGATGAGCAGACGTAAGTGTGCAGACAATAAAGAGAGAACGTAGAAAATGGGAAGGGAATGAGCTTAGGAAGATTACCGCGATATGAGAAGTTGAAGAT
This sequence comes from Picea sitchensis, assembly GCA_010110895.2. Classification (NCBI taxonomy): domain Eukaryota; kingdom Viridiplantae; phylum Streptophyta; class Pinopsida; order Pinales; family Pinaceae; genus Picea; species Picea sitchensis. The sequence continues at coordinate 35,546 of SNQJ01S0109926.1, forward strand.
AGGTTCTCATAGAGGACCACAAAATACAAAGTGAGTTGCAAGCTCACAGGGAGACAAAGCGGTGAGGATGAGACTCACACACACAACTCTGAGCAAAACAATCATTGGAAATTTTTCCTAGAGGAAAATAGGAAACTTTCCCAAGGAATTAATGGCCACCCTGGGACAGAGAAAACCCAGATCTCAGCTGGAGCAATAGAGGATCGCAACTTGGTGCTTACTGGAAGGAAACTGGCACTGGTAAGGGGATGTTGTTAAGGGAATGTATAGCATAGAAGGGACTCCCTTGTGCAGAGGAAATCCATTTGGGAGGGTGCCTAATAAACTCGTGGAGGTCCCGAGCTCAGTGGGAAGAGGGAAACTTTTATTGTTGCTACTGGAGTGAAGGAGAGTCACCTTCCTGGACCAATTGTCTAATTGGTCAGTCACTTGAATCAATCCCCTTATGTTATCATGGCTTGGCACGGGGTTGGCATGTTGTAGGAAGGCACTCTGCAGCATAGCCTAAGGTTGGGAGGGAAGGCATCCTCTCTAAGTCAGTTGGTTGGTTAACATTCCCTAAATAGATAAGTGTTTCAACTTACAAGTTTAATGTGTGTTTAGTGATGCAAATGTGTTGTTTCATGGTATGTATGATAAGCATGGACATATAAAAATAAATGGTTAAACTATTGAGTAAAATGGATTATGCATGGTTGTTTTCTTCTATTTATCCAATAAATTTATGTAACCAAGTAGGTTGTGCAAAGGAGGGGTGTACCCCTGTGAATTTTGCAAGCCTTCCAAATGGAAAGCTTGCAGGATATAAACCTTCATTGGATGTGTAATGACAATAATGGGTGTAGCCTTTTGGGACTGTAATTCTTTGAGTGGAAAGCTTGCAAGATATGAATAGAACCTTCACCTTGAATTGGCAGGAGTACCCTAAAGCCTAAGGAGATTTTTTGAGTGGTTGGGGAGCCTTAAGCTCTGTGAAACCTCCCTAACTTTTTAAATGGAAAGTTTGCAGGATATGAAAGTATTTAACCAAGATTTCAATATGAGAATGCCTTAGCTAGTTTTAGAGTGAAGGCAGGAGCCAAGAAGGTCAAGAAGAACCTTAGTGACGGCCTTGAAGAAAACCCTGGAACGGTTAAGTCCGACGTCAAACTATTATTCTAAATAAAACCCATGTTTTGAGTCGGGACGATTGACAGTCGTTGATTCAATATGGTGGAAGGATCCCGACCATTGATCGGAAGGCAAGGTCATTGAAATGACCCAACGAGCTATTACAATAGGACTTCGATGGGGAAGGATCCGAGATAACAATGGTCGTTGATCCATTGGAGAGAGGGACAATGAATTGTGGACCGTCAATGTCAAGTGTAAGTCCATCGTAAGATGGATGGTTCGAGACCAAGGCATTGGTTTTTTAGGGAGTCTGACGATGAAATAGTCTGAGGACCGTCGATCTGTCGAGAAACACATTGGTATATTGTAGCCATTGGATCTTGTGTGGTTCATTACGAGGAGGAGGTTCTAGAAAACTTAACTGCCATGTAATTAGTGTTAATGTTTATGCCATTATTATAGTTCTTTGCATTTCAATATATAAGAGCAACATAAGAACAAGATCACTGAGAAATACACATTCACAAGAGACATAGCATTTATCCTGGGAAACCTTCTAGGGGAAGAAAACCCAGTAAAAACTTCCTTATCATAAATTGCCAATACAATGTCAAGAGATAACTCAAACCAATACAGATAGTCCTCTCCAAAAGATGTGCCACTCTTCTCCCTCTCTCCAACT
>SNQJ01S0109927.1:14941-25710 GCA_010110895.2 Picea sitchensis
ACTGTACTTGCTATCACAATTAAGTTCCTATGAATACATCAATCAAGTGCTCATCTGGAATATCTATTACCTTTATATTCAATCTTTGGAAGTTCTCAATGTGCTCGGTAATTGAACCCTTTTTCTTGAGATTTATCAATTGGCTAAAGAAGGTATTTCTCCTTGTATCCTCATAGTGTGATATCATTTCTTCCATGAAAATTGTCCAAGTGACGAGTGATTTGAGAGAACAAATCCATCGATACCATACAAATTGATTGGGTTCTAAATATAAAAAAGCAATTCATACCTTTTGTGTATGTGGCACATTATGTAGATCAAAGAATTTCTCCATCTGAAGTATCCATGTGATTGGGTCCTTTCCATAAAACTTCCTCATATCGATCTTAGGAACGTGGTTGGTCTTCAACCCAAAGTTGGAGTTTATCCATTCTTGATTCACCTTCCTTGTGTCCTCGTCATGAACTTCATGGGATGCATTTTCACTTTCAGGTGTCTTCTCTGTTATGAAATTTTTCAATACTTCCATGATCTCCTCTTTTAAACCATCCATGTTTGCCTCCAACTTAGCTTCCATCCCTTATAGTTCATATTTTGTTACTATATTTTTTTGTAAATCATTTATGTCCCTACACATTTCTTCACCTTCATCAAGAGTCCAATTAGGATTGTCTGGAGGCTTATTTAGTGTAGAAGTTCCCTTTTTGGGTGGCATGTTGTCCAGGTATCACTTTTGAACCTTGATTTTGAGGTGGTTCTGCTAGACAATCTTTCTTCTATTGTATATCCAAAGTTTCCACCCTTTTGGGTATGAAACTTTCTTTTATGTAGTTATGTGATATTTCTTCTCTTCAATGCCATAGGTCTGATCGAAATTGGAAGTGCCAAGTGGAATTTACGGTAACTTCCCCACAACTTGCTGATTTTTGGCCTTTCCAGGAGATCTCACTTGTATAGCACTCCCCGCACAAAATAATTGATATAAAATTTTGACACTCCTACCAGAAATACTACAGACTGTCCACTATCCAATGAAACTATTCCCACTCAATTTGGATACTCTAGGAATAAGTTATAATTGGTTTACCTGGAACACCTTCTTGAGACTAGTCAATAGGACTAGTCAGATACCCTATCTTCCACAGGGTGTATCTATAAATGTAATATGACCCAGAATCTGAAAATTTTACCATAGATACCTTACTAATTTCTATGAATAGCCTCCATATTTTAGGGTTTGAAACATTACAGAAAAAGTTTTATAGCAAAAATTATGCAATGACTCAGTTGAGGATGATTCCATAACCCTATCTTGTACAGGATGTATCTCCAAAAGTATAAGGCCTAAAGAGCTGAAATGTTAACCCAACGTACCTTGATCCGTCTAATAAATACCCTCCAAGCCGTTCCTTCTGAAACATTGTAGAAAAAAAGTTATAGAAAAAATTCCAAGGTGTCTCAGATGTAGCAGTGAAACCCCAAGAGCTTGAGCTCTGATACCATATGTTACGAACCAAATATCAATATAGCATAGAAAAACCTCAGAATATGTACTCAACGCCTTGAAAAAGAGATAATTTTAGATAATAAGCCTCTTTAAGGGGGAAACCTCCTTTTACCCCCCATAAATATTTAAGTCAAAGATGATTCGAAATGAAAATGTCTCCTTGGTATATATAGGAGACTAGGAGGTATAATTACAACTAATGGAATAAATCCGACATAAATAAAATAACATTACTAATGTAATATTCCCTAATTAAGGGGTAATGAGCCAATATTAGGACTTAAAAGAGTATGAGGGGACATTTCCTCTAGTCTCCGGGTATTCTTCTATTCGAGCTACTATATTTATTTATTTATATATGAGGTAGAAGATACATCATATGGATGTAAAAACAACTTTCCTCAATGAGATCATTGAGGAGGAAGTATACATAGAACAACCACGTGGATTTTAGGTACATGGGAGGGAGTCTCATGTGTGTAGGCTTAAGAAAGCCTTATATGGACTCAAAAAGGAACCTAGGGCATGGCATTCCAGGATTGATGGATACTTTTAGAGTAGGGGCTTTACCAAGAGTTAGGAGGATCCTAACTTGTAGTTCATACTTGTTGGGTCGTATCCACTCATCTTGGTTCTATATGTTGATTATGTATTTCTCATAGGTGCATAAGTGCTTATTGCAGGATGCAAATCCTATTTATCTAGTGAGTTTGAGATGAAGGACAATGGCTTAATGCATTAGTTCTTGGTGTTAGAGGTATGGCATGTATCAAGAGAGATCTTTCTTGGTCAAGGAAAGTATGCAGTTGAGATCTTGAAGAGATTCAGGATGGAGGAATGTAAACCGATGGCTACACCTGTGATTACCAATATGAAGAAGGTGATTACTTCAGATTCAGAGTTGGTGGATCCCAGGATATACAAAAAGATGATAGGTTCCTTGATGTATTTGGTCAACACTAGGCGATATATTTGTTTTTTTGTGAACACCTTGACTCATTTGATGGTGGATCCAAGGCAGGTGCATTTGATCATTGTAAAACACGTTCTTAGGTACTTGAGAGGTTCAATGGAGTATGGATTGAGGTATCTTGGAGGAGATAGAGTGGAGTTGCAGGGATATACAGACTTGGATTGGGAAGGCAGTGCAATAGAAGAATGAGCACCTCAGGGTGCTGCTTTATCTTGGGATCAACATTGATTAATTCGTTCAGTAGGAAGAATAATTATGTAGTACTCATTTTAGTAGAGGTAGAGTATATGGAAGTATGTATGGCTAGTTGTGAAGATATTTGACTTCACAAATTGCTTACATGTTTATTTTATCAAGAGTTGGATCCTATAGTGATATATTGTGATAATCATAGTTGTATCAAAATTTCAAAGAATCCAATATTCCATGATAGGTCCAAGATTATAGAGATCAAATATCACTTCATTCAATATAGGATCCATAAGGGACCAATGAAGCTTTAGTATAATTCCACAGATGATCAGGTTGCAGATATTCTAACCAAACTTTTGGAGAAAGGGAAGTTTGAATTATTCATATATAGACTTGGAGTGGTGCAAAATACCTTCATTGCTATTGGGTGCATACCTATTTTGGGGAAAAGTCTATTTTTGGAAGGTAAAACCCAATTTTGGAGAAGAACAACTACCAGGAAAAACAATACGTTCGAGGGAAATCTACATGCAAAGGAGGAAAGCATGCAAGACACACAGGTAGGAAAACCTAACCATGTTAGGGTTAGGGTTTTGGTAAGAGATTGTAACAACTAGGAAGCTTGTAAATTAGTATAAATAAGAACCTATGAGGTCTAGGTCATGGTTGGAAGTGGTTCTATTGGGATTGACTGGAATACTGAGTTCAGTTCAACTATTGTAGTTCTGATATACTTGTGGTAAGTTGTTGAGCTGTAAAAGAGTCAAATAGCTATATATTGAGGGTTAGATCACAAGCTAAGGAGCTTGGTGTCATCTAGTCCACCTCATAGAGATTGTTGAACCTTTTTCATGATGGTAGGATTAGAGATACAATGCGTGCAATGCCATATTTTGCAGCAAACCTAATAAAAGAGCTTAAGAATCTAGATCTTTGTGCACGTAGCCCAGGAGGGGGTGAACCATGGTAAAACCTGTGTCATGTGTGTTGTCTATTTCATATTTACCTTTTCTTAGTAGTTATATTATGAATGAATGAATGGGAGATTCAGTTAGATCTATTGGAATGCATGCATAGTCTTAAAAAATGAATGGATATTAGGAATAATAGAGAGAATAATCAGATCAAGGCCTAATAAAGATCAATTATAATCCCATATCCCCAATCCTAGACTGCAAGAAGTTGAGCTTTGCAGTCACCCATAGAAGTATCCTGGGTGATATTGTGCAGTACATTCTGTGTGTTGTGTCTCCTTCTGGTTTACCAGGAGGGCCGGTAGTTTTAGAGGGATTTGTTGGAAACCTATTCATATATGAACCTGGGTCAACCCAAAAAGTAGAGAGAGAGAGAAATAAACCAACAAATTGTTATGTTTTCGGCTGGAAATACATGGGATTGAGTGGACGAGATCTGTGGAAGAATCGTGCAGAGAATGAAAGTATAGAAGGGAATGTTAAAGCCATGGAATCCAATGAAGGAAGAGATTTAAATATGGTTGAAAACAAAGGAGATTGAATTTTCGCAGAAGGATAACAAGAACCCTAAACTGACATCGCACAAATATCTGGACAAGTATGTGTTTAGCGACCTGCATGAGGTATTTTTCTGTGATTTCCTGCATGTGTTGTAGGAGTGGCTATTGAGGTTAAAAAACAACCACCCTATACATTGAATCAGATAGCTCAAATGGAATCATGTGGAGAGCATGTAGTTACAACAATTTAACAACAAATTTATGCGCGTAGTAGATTTTTGGCTAAAAAATATTGTTGCGGGGTTTATCATAGAATTTGCAGTAGATACCGCGAAGCCTTATAGAAGAACAGAGAAAGATATTCTAAAAGGACCTAGAGATAGGTATATCAGATTGTTGTACACTTCAATAAAGATCTTACTTTATAACAACGGTGTAATGAGCATGGAATCAGACAACTAAACTTCCCTACGTGCATGGGGGAAGGGGGGAAGCACTGACATGAGCTGTAAGAATGGAGGAAGAGATGGATAAGGGAAAGAAGGAGGCCATGGACCCAGTCATGATGGATGAGGACCAGATAAAGCAGATAATGGAAACAACATGAAATATGCGTAGTGGAGAACCCTACCAATAAAATATGAATAATAAGAAGAGAGACATAGATGATAGAGAGGGCTTGGCATGTGATGAGGAATAGGTAGATGATCTTTGTGTTGTGGAGAAGATTGAGGAAATCTTGCATGCAACATATGAAAGGAAGACAAGTGGTCCAAGGGAAGGAATAGAAGGTAGAACTCCCATTCATGTCAGTTTCAGTGTGGAACCCATAACCCCATGTGAGACTAATACACCAGAAATAACACCACCATTTAGACAACCGAATTTTAGTGGAAGAAAGAAAACATGAGGTACATCCAAACAAGGAGGAGTCAGTTTAGGAGGTAGTAGTCAAATGTATACACCATGTGGAGGTATTAGTTCATCATAGTTCAAGATGGCATGACATGATCCCATGATCAGTTGACCATAATTTTGGGGAGAGGTATCTAAGGACCTTGAAAAGAATTTGTTCATATGCAAGAATATATGGGAAGAAAAACAAATCACCGATGAGGATACAAAAATTGCGTAGTTAGCTATCATGCTAAGAGACCATGCACTGGATTGGTACATGAACCTAGTTGTAAACAATCCACCAAGAGCAACAAGGACTATTGCATATGTGAAGAAGCTACTGATAAATGAGTTTTAGAAGACTATCTCCAAAGATCAATACATGAATGAGATGATTGAAATTAGGAAGAAATCAAGTGAGTCTGTTTGGGAGATTGATCAGAGGTTTAAGCGTCTGAAAGGCAACATTAAGTACATCATGACTAAAATGAAACATAGAAATCTCTTTATGAACTCACCGTTACCACATATGAAATACCCCTTAAGACAACAAAAGTTCCAAACTTAGGCAGAGGCTCTACAGAAAATGTTACAACTAGAAGATAACCAGTATTAGAAGACAGATATGGCAATAGAAGAGTTGAAGGAGGATTTGAAGAACCTCACATTTCAACTGAACCAGAATAAGGGAACAGAGAAAAGACAAGTTGTTTGGTGTAACACATGCAGAACATAAGGACACCACAAGAATGAATTCCCAACTTTCGCACAGTACATGGAAACAAGAGTACCAAACCCTTTTCCTAGAGGAGGACCATGGTGCAATATCTATAAAATGCATGGGAATGATTCATATCATTGTCCAATTGTGAAGAAGTACTAGAAAATACCCAAGAGTTCATACTCCAATTTTTGCAAGTCAATGGGTCATGATGATAAATATTGTAGGACAATGGACTTGATGAGGGAAAAAACTTCATACACTTATAGGGTGCAGGAATAAATGATGACAAGGAAAGCTGCACCTCAGTTCAACTAGGTACCAGCTCCATATAATAATACGCAACAAAAATACAATGATGCACAACCGAAATACAACACTGTGCAACCATAGTAGAACCCCACACAGTATAATCAGGTACCTCGGTACAATAAATACTGAGGAGATTGAGTTGGATACAGAGGTGGAGGATGAGGTAGAGGAGGATTTGGATGAGGAAAAGGTACATTAGTGTGCCACAACTTCCAACCACCAGGAAATTGTGCAAGGGAATGTCCACTTCTACCTACGACATGCATGTAATGTCACACAGCGGACCATGACACAAAAAACTGTCCAACATCCTTGGGGAAGATCCAAGAAAAGAGAAATCAAAACAACTAGAATGTACAGTGTATTTTTGTAGAAGCCAGAGATTATGGGAGGAACATCAACATAGTCATGCACGAAGGATATAAGATAGGAGATGACACTGTTAGACAAGATACAGTGCAATACCAATGGGTGAAGAAGAACACTAAACCACAAACGCAGTCTGATGTAGGGAAAGAAAAAGAAACATTCAAGGAGGCAAGACAAGAGTTTCTCAAGAAAGATGTTTCATCTACATCAGACAAATAACATACTCAGAACATACCAATGTAAAAAATTCCCTCATCAATGGACCGGACCAGTGAAGAACAACCTTTAGGAAAAGTAAGTACCATAAAGAATTTTCTGCAATCCTGTGTTAAGATACTGAAGGATCCATCATCTGTCAAAATTTTACAAAATATGATAGAAATACGTAACAGGGAGGTAGAAGGGAAATTAGAGAAGAAAACAGTCAATGACCTCCATACAAGAAGGAGGACAAGCAGGGAATTTAGACTGAATGCTAACATAGGGAGTTTCAACATGGGGGACATTATACTGGACATAGGCTTTGAAGTCAACATTTACCTAAGAATACATGGCAATGTATGGGAGAGCCCACATTAGGTTATTCACCTATTTAGTTGAAATTAGAAAATCAACACAGAGTTCTACCAATTGGAAGGCTTAAAGGTGTGACTATAGATTTGAATGGAGTGCACACTAAGGCAAACTTTGAATTAATAGAGATTGTAGATGTCACAACACCATATCTAAAATTGTTTGGATTGGATTGTGAATTTGATAACAAGGCCATAATAAACTTGAAGACAAGGAAAATAATATTTGAATCAGGTGAATACAGAGTCATTGCACCATTATATCCTTCAAAAGGAGAAAGGTTTGTAGAAACCACCTATTTAGATATGGAGGAAATCAACCAATTGTACAGAACCACCATGCACAAAGAATATTATGTTAACCCAACTATAGATGGGGTATTCAGCTGGAGAACCATCACATCATGTTCTTCAAACTCATATACAAGTTTGGATAATTGGGAACAAAGATTACATGAAGGTTCCACAAGAAGGTGCACAAGAATAGACCATGTAGTAAGATGGGTTGGTACCGAGATAAGACAACTTCCCAGCTTTCATGGGGTAAATGACTTAGAAGAATTCCTGACAAAGTATGAAGAATAAGTGTTAGAAAATCAAAGGCTCTTAGCCCTAGATATTTCACTCAAGGATACACCTGCAAGATGGTGGGGTGTACATAAATAAAAAATTAAGGACTGGTGCCAATGTAAATGATTAATACACATTAGATTCGATGCAGAGTAGGGGAACCATACAATGTAGAGATGTGATGGACGGGGAACACTAACATACAACATTTTGAGAAGGTGTGTACTAGAGCATGAAAGGCCTAGAATTTTGGCATAATCTCATGAGGGAATAACTGGAGGACATTATGCAGGAAACGCCACCGCACAGGATTATGGTGGCCAACAATTCAAAGAGATGCCATGAAATATTTCTAAACATGTGATGTGTGTCAGAGGGTTGGAAAACCCAACATAAGGGATGAGATTCCCATAAGACCACAAGTAACTTTGCAAGTATTTGACAAATGGGAAATATATTTTGTGGGACTAATAAATCCACCAATGAGAATGTCAGGAGCTAGATATATCATTACTACGACATAATACTTAACAAGATGGGAAAAAGAAACACCAGTTAAAGATTGCAATGCAAAAAAAACATCACACTTCTTGTTTGAGAAAGTGATCACCAGGTTTGGTTGTACAAGAATTTTGATGAGTGACCAAGGTACTCAATTTATAAACAATAATATCAGGGCCATGACTAAGGAGTTTGAACTCTATCACCAAAAAATTACACCATACCATCCTTAGGAAAATGGAATAGTAGAAGATTTCAACAATATCTTGGAAAATGCTTTGAAAAAAATATGCAATGTGAACATGGATGATTGGGACTTAAAAATACCAACAATATTATGGGAATACAATACTACATGTAAGAATGTGATAGGACATACACCATTTATATTTGTGTATGGGCAGGAAGCAGTGGTGCAATTAAAATTTATAGTACCTAGTCTGTGTGTAGTAAGAATTACCAACATGAAAGAAATAGGCCCAATAAAGGAAAGGTTGAATTAACTAATGGAGATGAAATAGGATAGGATTCTAGCAGGATTTCACCAAGAATTATAGAAATAAAGAGACAAATCCTGGCACGACAGACATATAAAGAGGAAGAGTTTCAAGGAAGGAGACCTAGTCTTGCTCTATGACAATAAAGTTTTTCAACATCTTGGAAAATTCAGAATGCATTGGCTGGGGCCATATGAGGTAAATAGTATCACACATGGGGGAGTTGTACAAATAAAGGATTTGGCAGGAACAAAAATGAAAGGAATGATCAATGAAAGTCGATTCAAACTATACAGGGACAATCGAACTGGAGGATGTTACCACATTGGACCTAGAATCAATTAGCCCAGAACAGGCTGAGGAAGAGATTCCTATAGCGCAACAAGTCAAACTAGGAAAGATATTTGGGGCTCAGAATGACATTTGAAACCCTAACCCCAAAATTCCTGCAAAACTTGTTGAATCCATGGGACTGCGACAGTCCTAGGAACACAAAGAGGTGTTGGTGGAGGACATCACTGACCGGACAGAGTCAACAGAGGAGGAAGAGGGAATAGAATAAATAGAGGCGGGAACATCTACTATGGGACATAAAATAAAAACACTAGACTCCATGGAGATTGCCCTCCCTTTTCTCCCAGACACAGTCATCACTGTCGGTGGCATGCTTGGAAAGGTACCTAAGCTGAGGTACATTGACCATGCCGTGCGTGACGCAACCAAGTTTCTAGAGTTGGCCTAGGAGAACTACTTGATAAACACGGAGGATCACTTAATTGTAGAGCCCGTGCAGTGGATCACGTGGCTCTACAATTTGCGCATCATGAATCTGTTAGACATACCACATTTTCCGCATAGAAATAATGTCAGATTATATGTCAAACAGTTAGTCACCTGCATCCATGGAGGAATCTTATGGATGGAGAGACTAGTGCAGATTTATGTGGCATTGATTTCCAAAATCATGGGACTTCCCATAGTCGGTGCACAACCCGAAGAATACTTAGATAACAAGGTGCACAAAAAGGAACTGGAAAAATAGGTGAAAGTGTAGTTTAGAACCACTCGGGGCAACAAAGGCATCGTCATCAAAGATATCAATGAAAACATGACAAGTTTCACCAAAAAATTGATGGGATGTAAACTATTGAGGAAATATCGCAGAGAGGAAGTGCTAGTAGGCGTTATTGTAGCAACCACGCAGTGTGTGAAGGGATTTATTTTCAGCTGGGCACCGTACCTACTGAGCCATTTTTAAATATACTTCACGATGTGCAGGATCATGGAGCTGAGTTCCATTATTCATGGTTAATCATATTGATAGCATTAGAAGGGTGTAAGGAGCCCAATTTCTCGACAATTTTAGACAGTATGGGATATTGTCACATGACTAGATATGAGTCCCTTTGGTAGACACAGGATAATAAGATGTAGTAGGCCAATATCACAGTATTCACCATATTTCTAGAAGACATACAACAACATACAACAAATGTATGGCACATATTGATGGAGGTAGTGTAGGAGACAAAGGGGATATCCAAATTCAATGCATCCAAGCACCATGTATGGGTCCAAGCTGGGAGGCATCCCAATAAAGCTTGACTAGATATGCAATATTGTGTCACCAAAGAGGAGGTGGATTGGATCATCAACGACTCGCCTGCGCAGTGGAAACTTCCAATAGCAAAACCAACCACAAGAACAGGCACAATGCAGTCCTCGAAGCCTAAGGACAAGGTTGAATCAGGTTCATCAGTAAGAACAAGTAGTCCGACTGACAACACTTGAACAACTACAGTGGAAACTCAACTAAGTGGGAGCAATGTAGTACCAAAATGATCGAGGAGGAAACCAACCACAACAAGGATAGGAAGTCATCCACAAATGGAGAAGAAGGATAATGCATAGGCTACAGAGGAAAGAGCCCAACGAACAACAAGTGGGGCATAACCCTCACATACAGAAAGGAATCCCACACAAGGAAAATATGTGCGTAAGAAGAGAAAGTACAAGATAAATGACCCATACATCACCCTAACATCGAATGATGCAAAGCTTGTCGTGGGAAAGGTCCAAGATAAGAGTGAAGAAGTAGTCAAAGCTACAAAGGTGTAGAGGGAAGAAATTATGTCCAATATCCTAGAGGTTCATGAAAACATACAACAACTACAGAGCTGAGAA
>SNQJ01S0109929.1:4295-25648 GCA_010110895.2 Picea sitchensis
GGGACTGAGCTCCACCCCAGGGCAAGGAATCCAGGCTCAGGCTGAGGTTACAGGGAATTCAGTCACACACAACCACCAGGAAGAACACTCTCCAGGAATCTCCCACACTCACTACCCACAGACCTTCATTCCCCACATGCATGCTCCACCCGAGGAGAGTGCATCTTCTCTGTCATGTGGATAGTCCTTCGACTGCCAGTCTCCCTTACCTTAGGTTACAGGAGCAGACCGGACTAGAAGTCTCCGGGTTTTGTGGTAGCTACAGCGTTCCTTCCAAGAGCTCTCTCCTTCCTCTGCGCACTCTCTCACCTGGAGGGAGTCGCTCACAGGCCAACAAGCCTCACGCAGTCCAGATCTGTGCACCACAACAAACACAGGGAAAATGGATACATGCTTCCCAAGAACTAGTTCAGCAGTCACACGATGTTCTCTCGGTCAATATTTCAGAATAGGGCTCCACGCACAAGCTCGCTTAGATTTTCCTAGGCAAACAAAGACTCTTCCCTGAAATTGACATGGACATTTTGTTCAGGGAATGAACACACTGATTTTCTCTCACAGACAGACTTCACGGATCTGAACAAGGGTAAACACATATTCTTCATCACCCAACCCAGGTTTTTTCTCTATAACAGACATATTCGAGGTCTCTTACAGATTCGCTCGTACCGTTCCTACTCAGGGCAGTCACGTCGAATGGAATGTGAGAGATCCCCCTCACCGTTGTTCCTTTCCCATTTTATTTGCATGCGTTAGGACTGACACTTTTCACCCATGGGACTGCATGCGTTCCACTAGCATGCATTCCTCCCACCACTTGGGAAATCACGTGTCCTTCCAAAAGGACTTCGGATAAAAACATATGATGCACATATCTTTTGAAATAATATTAAAATATTATTTCTATGTTTAAGCCCCTAGGCTCATCACTCAGCCCCTTTCCCACCTTCCATCCCCTAGTTCCTTGCCCACTCTGTGCACGCTCAGTCCCCCTTCACTCATTCATCGTGGTTGGTCTGCACCTAGCGGTGTTTATATTTTATTAAATATTCTGCATACTTAAAAGTACAATAGCAGGCTCCCTGGCTTAACAAACAAATAAGCCTACAACTTATAGGAATTGAGCTCACGAGCCTATAACACATATGTACAATTTGTTTCATACATCAGGTTTCTAAAGGGCTCGGCCTTGGGGACATTACAAGTTACAGAGAGAACAATGTCACTGTTCAAATAAAACCAAAGAGATAGCTTGAAGAGTGGAGAGTTACATTCACATTTTTTCATATTTGATTTGTTTGAGGAAAATTAATGCAATTCAGTAACTTACATGAAACAATTTAATCCATGATCAAGCTGGAAAGTTCCATGTTTAATTTCTCTTTTTTTTTTACTTGGATATTTGCACAAATTATCTTATTTTATGTGGTTATAATCAGAGTTATTCATATTTGATTTGTTCAAGGAAAATTAATGCAATTCACTAAGTTACCTAGAAAAAATTAATATATGATCAAGGTGGGAAGTTCCATGTTCAATTTCTCCTTCTTCTTTTTTTTAATTCAATATTTGGACAAATTATATTATTTTATGTTGTTACAATCACAATTATTCATATTTTATTAGTTCAAGGAAAATTAATGCAATTCACTAACTTACCTCGAAAAATTTAATATATGATCAAGGTGGGAAGTTTCATGTTCAATTTCTGTTTTTTTTTTACTGCGATATTTGGACAAATTATCTTATTTTATGTGGTTGCAATCATAGTTATTTGTATTTGATTTATTCAAGGAAAATAGATGATGAAGGTGGGAAGTTCAATGTTCAATTTCTCTATCTGCAAATACCACCCACTTCACACAAAATAGTTCCCTTCACTTCAAAGCTAGGGTCAGTTATAGAGAGAACAATGTCACGGTTGAGATTAAACCAAAGAGATAGCTTAAAGAGTGGAGAGTTACATTCACATTTATTCATATTTGATTTGTTCGAGGAAAATTAATGCAATTCAATAACTTATGTGAAACAATTTAATCCATGATCAAGGTGGAAAGTTCCATGTTTAATTTTTTTTTTTTTTTTTTTACATCGAGATTTGGACAAATTATCTTATTTTACGTGGTTATAATCATAGTTATTCATATTTGTTTTGTTCAAGGAAAATTAATGCTATTCACTAACTTGCCTAGAAAAATTTAATATATGAACAAGGTGGGAAGTTCCATGTTAAATTTCTCCTTCTTCTTCTTTTTTAATTCAATATTTGGAAAAATTATATTATTTTATGTGGTTACAATCACAATTATTCATATTTTATTTGTTCAAGGAAAATTAATCCAATTCACTAACTTACTTGGAAAAATTGCTTTTTTTTTTACTGCGATATTTGGAGAAATTATCTTATTTTATGTGGTAACAATCATAGTTATTCATATTTGATTTATTCAAGGAAAACAGATGATCAAGGTGGGAAGTTCCATGTTCAATTTCTTTATCTGCAAATACCACCCACTTCACACAAAATAGTCCCCTTCACTTCGAAGCTAGGGCTAGTCGCACAGAGAACAATATAAGGGTTCAAATAAAACCAAAGAGATGGCCTCGAGAGGGAGAATTACATTTATAGTTATTCATATTTGATTTGTTCGAGGAAAATTAATGCAATTCACTAACTTATCTAGAACAATCTAATAGATGATCAAGGTGGGAAGTTCTATGTTCAATTTCTCCTTTTGTTTTTTACTTTGGTATCTTATTTTATATGGTTACATTCACAACTATTTGAAAATTAATTCAATTCACTAACTTACCCGGAAAAAATTACCTGATGATCAAGGTGGGAAGTTCAATGTTCAATTTGTCCTTTTTTCTTTTACTTCGATATTTGGACAAATTATCTTATTTTATGTGGTAAAGTGTGTTTTTAGTACCATGCCTTTATCAAATATTTCTTAATTTTTTTTTTAAGTTATTTTTAACCGCTTTTAAATTTTTTTGCTTAAATTTATTATATTTTTATTAAATTTACTAAAAAGTAAAATTATGATTAAAATGATATAAGATAAAGTGTTCACTAAAACACATAAGTTTTACACAAATTGTTTACTAAAAGTGGTTGGTGATATATTCTAAAAAAATAATATTGTCATATAATATATCTAATCATAAAATATTGTATTAAATTGAAAAGAAATTAGGTATAGGGTATGAAAATGTGGAAGTGAAGAAAAAAGAATAAAAGAATTTTAAGGAAAGAAAATTACTAAAGATTTTATTTTCTTGAAAAATGAATTTAGCTAGGAGAATTTGGAAAAAATTTAGATTCATGATTATCAATATACATTTAAATCTCAATCTAGCCCTTTAAAGGTGGTAAAAGGTATTGTCTCATCATTAGTAGAACCACGTGCATTGGTAGAACTAGAATTGTAGAAGAAGAATTAATTATTCCTCTCCTGATTACTCTCCTACAATCTAATCTACCATGACTAGATTATGAACATATATTATTCTAGTGATCAATAATAATTATCAATTTCAGCAATACAGTGTAACATTTAGGTTTATTATTTCAATTATGAAATACAATATGCAATGAACTAGTTTAGAAAGTTTGAGCAAGTACTTAGCCTAGGATATCTTTATACATTGTGCCTAAAATTATTAGCATGGTATTTGGCTCTTTCACTTAAGGATAATCCATCCTTAAAAATCCATAGTGGATTATACTCAATAAATCTAACAGGGAGTGAAATAATAACATAACGTAGAACATATAATAGTGTCAAAACATAGGATGTCTAAACACAAACATACACTTAACCAAAACCATCACTCCTCTAAACTCTTCAATTTTTTATGGTTTGACTTCATCCCTTATCATGCTAGGTTACTTTGAAGAAAATGATCAACTAAATATATCTAATAGAAGAATAACCAACTCTTGATGGTTTGATTTCATCCTTAAAATGCTATGGCAAAGGTTTTCATAGAAGAATAACCATCAAGAGTTTCACTCCATCCCTTATCATGCTATGGAAAAGGTCTTCATTAAATGTTTTTTTATATTACATAAAATGAATATCAACTTTGATATATCATTCCCATTGACTATTCACACTATTGAGTTCATGACCATCACTCCTATCTCCCCCTAAAAACGTGCAAGTATATATTGAGGTTTAGAGTCACTTCTTTCACCTTCTAACTTCTACAATCCTTAAACTTCTACTAAATCACTCGATCCTTAAAAAATTAGAAACCATATTAGATTCATTGGATGTGCCTTAAAGTGATGATCATTGCAAAGTAAAAGTAATAACAAGAATGCTGAAAATAACAAAATGAAAGTTATTCTCAAAGAAATAGAAAAAAAAATCAATTTTTTGAGAGTGGACATTTTAACACTTCATCCTATTGAGTTCATGACGTTAACCCATAACACACATGACAATATGTAATGTAAAACACATCTATGATCATTGTACTTGGGTGTGGAATGGATAAAAAAAAATAGGATATTAAGGATACTACTAAATCACTCAATCTTTATAGCCTTCATAATCATATTAGGTTCCTTTAACCATACGTTAAAGTAATAGGAATAATAAATTAAAATCTATAAAGGAAGTATATGAAAGCAACATAATGTTGGAAATGAAAGTACATAAATATAAAAAAGATAATGAATAACAAAGAATGTGAAAGGAAAATTGCATCCATTAAAATAAAATAATATAAAATATATTCAATTTATATGTAGAGGGGATTCAAACTCCATTTCTATTTATATGTAGAGGGGATTCAAACTCCATTTCTTCTTCATAGAAATACCAATCCTTAAATATAGAAATTCGGTGAATCCCTCAAAATAAAAGTACTCTTTAAAATGTTAACTAAAAATCTAAACTACTTCAAATTAATTAGCAAATTGAGAGTTAAAAATAGATGAACAAAAATGAATGCTAGCCTAACATATCAACTATGCTTTTTCTTATTCTTCAAAATAATTCTTATCTTATCATTCTAATAAATACCTTCATTTTTGGAGGATATACAAAAGTATCCTAATATTATGCAGCCAAATTTGTGAGAATAATTCAACTTTGAGAAAAGATGAAAGGACAAGATGGATTAAAAATCCTAGCAGCCATCAATATTTTCTAGAGTCATGAATGAGGAACATCAATATTAACTTGGTGATTTGATTTCCTACACTTACCCTTTGGGAATCACCTTAGTATTCCTATACAATATATGCAACAATAATTAAAACCATATCCACAATTTTTTTATCATAGATTGAATATCAAACAGAAACCGTAAGAAGCCTCCACATTCCGAAAACAAAATTTTTATGATATTCAAACCGAAACAGTAAAAAGCCTCCACATTCCTCTCAGTGCAATCGGAAAAAAAAATTTAGGCGACAAATTTTTTAGGAAACAAAATTTTCGTGAAACAATTTTTTTATCATATTTCGAATATGGACTTCTGGTCTGCTGCTGTTGACCTGTGGGCATAAACTCTTTCACTATGACGTTTTTCTTCAGCCCTATGACGTTTTTCATCAGTTTCATCTGAAAGAATCCGTTGGTCTCTTCATTTAATGCTGCAGAACGCAATGTCTCCCCTGTAAAATAAAAAAAAATTAAAACAATGGTTATAATATTTACAAACTAAAATCAATCTTAGGAATATACTAGAAAGCCCAAGATCTTTGGAAGAAAACTAAAAACTTTTAAAACAACGGTTAATAAGACCTCCAAAATCAAATCAATCCAAACAATGGACTAGAAATCAAAAATCTTCAACTGGGTGTTGGTACTAGAATTCGTACTTGTACATGTAAATATCCCGTTCAAGCATTAATCTGCGTTTGCATAGAAAACAATGTTGTAGGAAATGGCTAGGCGTTGAGAAAACCATCGACCACTGTAATTTCTTCTAAAGTCCCTTAATGGAAGGGTCAATATGAAGGCTAGAAGCTGAACCCAGAGATGACATGCTTGTCGTTCTTTTCATTGCTGACCAAAAGTGCTTACAATTTGTCTATCTGCAAATACCCCCCACTTCACACAAAATAGTTCCCTTCACTTCAAATCTAGGGTCAGTTACAGAGAGAACAATGTCACAGTTCAAATAAAACCAAAGAGATAGCTTGAAGAGTGGAGAGTTACATTTACATTTATTCATATTTGATTTGTTCGAGGAAAATTAATGCAATTCAGTAACATACATGAAACAATTTAATCCATGATCAAGGTGGAAAGTTCTATCTTTAATTTCTTTTTTTTTATTTACTTGGATATTTGGACAAATTATCTTATTTTATGTGGTTATAATCACAGTTATTCATATTTGATTTGTGGAAAATTAATGCAATTCACTAAGTTACCTGGAAAAATTTAATATATGATCAAGGTGGGAAGTTCCATGTTCAATTTCTCCTTCTTCTTTTTTTTAATTCAATATTTGGACAAATTATATTATTTTTTGTGGTTACAATCACAATTATTCATATTTGATTAGTTCAAGGAAAATTAATGCAATTCACTAACTTACCTGGAAAAATTTAATATATGATCAAGGTGGGAAGTTTCATGTTCAATTTCTTCTTTTTTTTCTTACTGAGATATTTGGAAAAATTATCTTATTTTATGTGGATACAATCATAGTTATTCGTATTTGATTTATTCAAGGAAAATAGATGATGAAGGTGGGAAGTTCCATGTTCAATTTCTCTATCTGCAAATACCACCCACTTCACACAAAATAGTTCCCTTCAATTCAAAGCTAGGGTCTCTTACAGAGAGAACAATGTCACTTTTCAAATAAAACCAAACAGATAGCTTGAAGAGTGGAGAGTTTCAAATAAAACCAAACAGATAGCTTGAAGAGTGGAGAGTTACATTCACATTTATTCATATTTGATTTTATGGAGGAAAATTAATGCAATTCAGTAACTTACGTGAAACAATTTAATCCATGATCAAGGTGGAAAGTTCCATGTTTAATTTTTTTTGTTTTTTTCTTTTAGGTCGATATTTGGACAAATTATCTTACAATCACAGTTATTCATATTTGTTTTGTTCAAGGAAAATTAATGCAATTCACTAACTTACCTAGAAAAATTTAATATATGATCAAGGTGGGAAGTTCCATGTTCATTTCTCCTTCTACTTTTTTTTTTAATTTAATATTTGGACAAATTATATTATTTTATGTGGTAAAAATCACAATTATTCATATTTGATTTGTTCAAGGAAAATTAATGCAATTCATTAATTTACCTGGAAAAATTTAATATATGATCAAGGTGGGAAGTTTCATGTTCAATTTCTGGCTTTTTTTTTACTGCGATATTTGGAAAAATTATCTTATTTTATGTGGTTACAATCATAGTAATTCATATCTGATGTATTCAAGGAAAACAGATGATGACGGTGGGAAGTTCCATGTTCAATTTCTCTATCTGCAAATACCACCCACTTCACACAAAATAGTTCCCTTCACTTCGAAGCTAGGGCTAGTCTCATAGAGAACAATATCAGCATTCAAATAAAACCAAAGAGATGGCTTGGAGAGGGAGAGTTACATTTACAGTTATTCATATTTGATTTGTGAGGAAAATTAATGCAATTCACTAACTTATCTAGAACAATCTAATAGATGATTAAGGTGGGAAGTTCTATGTTCAATTTTTCCTTTTTTTTTTTACTTTGATATTTGGAATAATCTTAATTTATGTGGTTACATTCAAAACTCTTTGAAAATTATTGCAATTCACTAACTTACCTTTAAAAAATTAATGGATGATCAAGGTGGGAAGTTCCACGTTCAATTTGTCCTTTTTTTTTTACTTCGATATTTGGACAAATTATCTTATTTTATGTGGTAAAGTGTGTTTTTAGTACCATGCCTTTATCAAATATTTCTTAATTTTTATTTTTTATTTTTTTTAATTGTTTTTAAATTTTTAAATTTTAATTTATTATATTTTTATTAAATTTACTGAAAAGTAAAATTATGATTAAATTGATATAATATAATGTGTTCACTAAAACACACAAGTTTTACACAAATTGTTTACTAACAGTGGTTGGTGATATATTCTGCAAAAATAATATTGTCATATAATACATGGAATCATAAAATATTGTATTAAATTGAAAAAAAAATTAGGTATAGGGTATGAAAATGTGGAAGTGAAGTAAGAAAAAAGAATAAAAGAATTTTAAGGAAAGAAAATTACTAAAGCTTTTATTTTCTTGAATAATGAATTTAGCTAGGAGAATTTGGAAAAAAATTAGATTCATGATGAGAAATATACATTTAAATCTCAATATAGCACTTTAAAGGTGGTGAAAGGTATTGTCATATCATTAGTAGAACCAGGGACGTTGGTAGAACTAGAATTGTAGAAGCAGAATTAATTACTCCTCTGCTTATTACTCTCCTACAATCTAATCTACCATGACTAGATTATGAACATATATTATTCTAGTGATCAATAATAATCATCAATTTCAGCAATATGAAATTGACAATGTAACATTTAGGTTTATAATTTCAATGATGAAATACAATATGGAATGAACTAGTTGAGAAAGTTTGAGCAAGTACTTAGCCTAGGATATCTTTATACATTGTGCCTAAAATTGTTAGCATGGTATTTGGCTCTTTCACTTAAGGCTAATCCATCCTTAAAAATCCATAGTGGATTGTACTCAAAATAAATCTAACAGGGAGTGAAATAATAACATAATTTAGAACATATAATAGTGTCAAAACATAGTATGTCTCAACACAAACATACACTTAACCAAAACCCTCACTCCTCTCAACTCTTCAATTTTTTATGGTTTGACTTCATCCCTTATCATGCTAGGTTAATTTGAAGAAAATTATCAACTAAATATATCTAATAGAAGAAGAACCAACTCTTGATGGTTTGATTTCATCTTAAAAATTCTATGAAAAAGGTCTTTATAGAAGAATAACCATTAAGAGTTTCACTCCATCCCTTATCATGCTATGGAGAAGGTCTTCATTAAATGTTTTTTTATATTCAACTTTGATATATCATACCCATTGACTATTCACACTATTGAGTTCATGACCATCACTCCTTCTCCCCCTAAAAACGTGCAAGTATATATTGAAGTTTAGAGTCACTTCCTTCACCTTCTAACTTCTACAATCCTTAAACTTCTACTAAATCACACGATCCTTAAAAAATTAGAAACCATATTAGATTCATTGGATGTACCTTAAAGTGATGATCATTTCAAAGTAAAAGTAATGACAAGAATGCATGAAAATAACAAACTGAAAGTTATTCTCAAAGAAATAGAAAAAAAACTCAATTTTGAGAGACTCGACATTTTAACACTTCATCCTATTGAGCTAAGGAACTTCACCCATAACACCCATGACAATATGAAATGTAAAACACATCTATGATCACTGTACTTGGGTGTGGAATGGATCAATAAAAATAGGATCTTAAGGATACCACTAAATTACTCAATCTTTATAGCCTTCATAATCATATTAGGCTCCTTTAACCATACATTAAAGTAATAGGAATAATAAATTAAAATCTATAAAGGAAGTACATGAAAGCAACATAATGTTGGAAATGAAAGTACATAAATATAAAATGTTGGAAATGAAAGAACATAAATATAAAAAAGATAATGAATAACAAAGAATGCCAAAGGAAAATTGCATAAATTAAAATAAAATAATATAAAATCTATTCAATTTATATGTAGAGGGGATTCAAACTCCATTTCATCTTCATAGCAATACCAAACCTTAAATATAGAAATTCGGTGAATCCCTCAAAATAAAAGTACTCTTTAAAATGTTAACTAAAAATCTACGCTACTTCAAATTAATTACCAAATTGGGAGTAAAAAATAGATGAACAAAAATGAATGCTAACCTAACATATTGACTATGCCGCTTCTTATTCTTCAAAATAATTCTTATCTTATCATTCTAATAAATATAAAATATCCTAATATTATGCAGCCAAATTTGTCAGAATAATTCAACTTTGAGAAAAGATGAAGGCACAAGATGAATTAAAAATCCTAGCAGCCATCAATATTTTCTAGAGCCATGAATGAGGAACATCAATATTAGCTTGGTGATTTGATTTCCTACACTTACCCTACTTACCCTTTTTGAATCACGTTAGTATTCATATACAACATATGCAACAATAATTAAAACCATATCCACAATTTTTTTATGATAGATTGAATATCAAAAGTAAACACTAAGAAGCCTTCACATTCCTCTCAGTGCAATCAGAAAACAAAAAAATTACGCAACAAAATTTTTACTAAACAAAATTTTTAGGAAACAAAATTTTTATCATATTCGGAATATGGACTTCTTGTCTGCTGTTGTTGACTGGTGGGCATCAACTCTTTCCCTATGACGTTTTTCTTTATCCCGATGATGTTTTTTTCATCTGAAAGAATCTGTTGGTCCCTGCATTTAATGCTGCAGAACGCAACGTTTCCCCTGTAAAATAAAAAAAAAAATTAAAACAATGGTTATAATATTTACAAACTAAAATCAATCTGAGGAATATACTAGAAAGCAAAAGATCTTTGGAAGAAAACTAAAAACTTTTAAAACAACGGTTAATAAGACCTCCAAACTCAAATCAATCCAAAGAATGGACTAGAAATAAAAAAATCTTCAACTGGGTGTTGGTACTAGACTCTTACTTGTACATGTAAATATCTCATTCAAGCATTAAACTGCGTTTGCATAGAAAACAATGATGTAGGAAATGGCTATGCGTTGAGAAAACCATCAGCCACTGTAAGTTCATTGCAGCGCATTGCCCTTAAGCAATTTCTTCTAAAGTCGTGCCCTTAATAGAAGGGTCAATATCAAGGCTAGAATCTGAACCCAGAGATGACATGCTTGCTGTTCTTTTCATTGCTGACCAAAAGTGCCCTTTTCATTGCTGACCAAAAGTGCCTACAATTTCTCTATCTGCAACTATCTGCAAATACCACCCACTTTACACAAAATAGTTCCCTTCACTTCAAAGCTAGGGTCAGTTACAGAGAGAACAATGTCACGGTTCAAATAAAACCAAAGAGATAGCTTGAAGAGTGGAGAGTTACATTCACATTTATTAATATTTTATTTGTTCGAGAAAAATTAATGCAATTCAGTAACTTACCTGAAACAATTTAATCCATGATCAAAGTGGAAAGTTCCATGTTTAATTTCTTTTTTTTTTTTACTTGGATATTTGGACAAATTATCTTATTTTTTGTGGTTATAATCACAGTTATTCATATTGATTTCTTCAAGGAATATTAATGCAATTCACTAAGTTACCTGGAAAAATTTAATATATGATCAAAGTGGGAAGTTCCATGTTCAATTTCTCCTTCTTCTTTTTTTTAATTCAATATTTGGACAAATTATATTATTTTATGTCGTTACAATCACAATTATTCAGATTTGATTTGTTCAAGGAAAGTTAATGCAATTCACTAACTTACCTGGAAAAATTTAATATATGATCAAGGTGGGAAATTTCATGCTCAATTTCTGCTTTTTTTATTATCTTATTTTATGTAGTTACAATCATAGGTATTCATATTTGATTTATTCAAGGAAAATAGATAATGAAGGTGGGAAGTTCAATGTTCAATTTCTCTATCTGCAAATACCACCCACTTCACATAAAATAGTTTCCTTCACTTCAAAGCTAGTGTCAGTTACAGAGAGAACAATGTCACGGTTCAAATAAAACCAAAGAGATAGCTTGAAGAGTGGAGAGTTACATTCACATTTATTCATATCTGATTTGTTTCGAGGAAAATTAATGCAATTCAATAAATTACGTGAAACAATTTTATCCATGATCAAGGTGGAAAGTTCCATGTTTAATTTCTTTTCATTTTTTTATTTTTTACTTCAATATTTGCAAAAATTATCTTATTTTATTTGGTTATAATCACAGTTATTCATATTTGTTTTGTTCAAGGAAAATTAATGCAATTCACTAACTTACATAGAAAAATTTAATATATGATCAAGGTGGGAAGTTCCATGTTCAATTTCTCCTTCTTCTTTTTTTTAATTCAATATTTCGACAAATTATATTGTTTTATGTCGTTACAATCACAATTATTCATATTTGATTTGTTCAAGGAAAATTAATGCAATTCGCTAACTTAGAAAAATTTAATATATGATCGAGGTGGGAAGTTTCATGTTCAATTTATGGCTTTTTTTTTTACTACGATATTTGGACAAATTATCTTATTTTATGTGGTTACAATCATAGTTATTCATGTTTGATTTATTCAAGGAAAACAGATGACCAAGGTGGGAAGTATTCATATTTGATTTATTCAAGGAAAAAGATGATCAAGGTGGGAAGTTCCATGTTCAATTTCTCTATCTACAAATACCACCCACTTCACCCAAAATAGTTCCGTTCACTTCGAAGCTAGGGCTAGTCATAGATAGAACAATATCAGGGTTCAAATAAAACCAAAGAGATGGCTTGGAGAGGGAGAGTTACATTTACAATTATTCATATTTGATTTGTTCCAAGAAAATTAATGCAATTCACTAACTTATCTAGAACAATCTAATAGACGATCAAGGTGGGAAGTTCTATGTTCAATTTCTATTTCTTTTTTTTACTTTGATATTTGGATCGATAATCTTATTTTATGTGGTTACATTCACAACTATTTGAAAATTAATGCAATTCACTAACTTACCTCGAAAAAATTACTAGATGATCAAGGTGGGAAGTTCCATGTTCAGTTTGTCCTTTTTATTTTTACTTCGATATTTGGACAAATTATCTTATTTTATGTGGTAAAGTGTGTTTTTAGTACCATGCCTTTATCAAATATTTCTTAATTTTTTTTAAAAGTTATTTTTAACAGTTTTTAAATTTTTTTGTTTAAATTTATTATATTTTTATTAAATTTACTAAAAAGTAAAATTATGATTAAATTTATATAATATAATGTGTTCACTAAAACACATAAGTTTTACACAAATTGTTTAGTAACAGTGGTTGGTAATATATTCTGAAAAAATAATATTGTCATATAATATATCGAATCATGAAATATTGTATTAAATTGAAAAGAAATTAGGTATAGGGTATGGAAATGTGCAAGTGAAGTAAGAAAAAAGAATAAAAGAATTTTAAGGAAAGAAAATTACTAAAGATTTTATTTTCTTGAAAAATGAATTTAGCTAGGAAAATTTGGAAAAAATTTAGATTCATGATTAGCAATATACATTTAAATATCAATGTAAAACACATCTATGATAATTGTACTTTGGTGTGGAATGGATCAATAAAAATAAGATCTTAAGGATACTAGTAAATCACTCAATCTTTATAGCCTTCATAATCATATTAGGCTCCTTTAAGCATACATTAAAGTAATAGGAATAATACATTAAAATCTATAAAGGAAGTACATGAAAGCAACTTAATGTTGGAAATGAAAGTACATAAATATAAAAAATATAATGAATAACAAAGAATGTCAAAGAAAAATTGCATCCATTAAAATAAAATAATATAAAATCTATTCAATTTATATGTAGAGGGGATTCAAACTCCATTTCATCTTGATAGCAATACCAAACCTTAAATATAGAAATTCGGTGAATCCCTCAAAATAAAAGTACTCTTTAAAATGTTAATTAGAAATCTACAATACTTTAAATTAATTAGCAAATTGAGCGGAAAAAATAGATGAACAAAAATGAATGCTAGCTTAACATATCAACTATGCTTCTTCTTATTCTTCAAAATAATTCTTATCTTATCATTCTAATAAATACCTTATTTTTGGAGGTTATACCAAAATATCCTAATATTATGCAGCCAAATTTGTCAGAATAATTCAACTTTGAGAAAAGATCAAGGGACAAGATGAGTTAAAAATCCTAGAAGCCATCAATATTTTCTAAAGACATGAATGAGGAACATCAATATTAGCTTGGTCATTTGATTTCCTACACTTACCCTTTGGGAATCACGTTAGTATTCATATACAACATATGCAACAATAATTAAAACCATATCCACAATTTTTTTTTATGATAGATTGAATATCAAACGGAAACCGTAAGAAGCCTCCACATTCCGAAAAAAAAAAAATTATGATATTCAAACCGAAAGAATAAGAAGCCTCCACATTCCTCTCGGAAAAAAAAATATTACTCAACAAAATTTTTACTAAACAAAATTTTCAGAAAGAAAAATTTTTGTGAAACAAAATTTTTATCATATTTCGAATATGGACTTCTGGTCTGCTGCTGTTGACCTGTGGGCATCAACTCTTTCCCTATAATGTTTTTCTTTATCCCTATGACGTTTTTCATCAGTTTCATCTGAAAGAATCTGTTGGTCCCTACATTTAATGCTGCAGAACGCAATGTTTCCCCTATAAAATAAAAAAAATTAAAACAATGATTATAATATTTACAAACTAAAATCAAT
Source organism: Picea sitchensis (assembly GCA_010110895.2). Lineage (NCBI taxonomy): Eukaryota > Viridiplantae > Streptophyta > Pinopsida > Pinales > Pinaceae > Picea > Picea sitchensis. The sequence goes on from SNQJ01S0109929.1 coordinate 18,832, forward strand.
CCCAGGAATATACTAGAAAGCCCAAGATCTTTGGAAGAAAAGTAAAAACTTTTAAAATAACGGTTAATAAGACCTCCAAACTTAAATCAATCCAAAGAATGAACTAGAAATAAAAAATCTTCAACCGGGTGTTGGTACTGGACTCTTACTTGTACATGTAAATATCTCGTTCAAGCATTAATCTAGGTTTGCATAGAAAACAATGATGTAGGAAATGGCTAGGTGTTGAGAAAACCATCGGCCACTGTAAGTCCATTGCAACACATTGCCCTTCTGCATTTTCTTCTAAAGTTGTTCCTTTAATGGAAAGGTCAATATCAAGGCTAGAAGTTGAACCCATAGATGACATGCTTGCCATTCTTTTCATTGCTGATCAAAAGTGTTTAGAATTTCTCTATCTGCAAATACCACCCACTTCACACAAAATAGTTCCCTTCACTTCAAAGCTAGGGTCAGTTATAGAGAGAACAATGTCAAGGTTCAAATAAAACCAAAGAGATAGCTTGAAGAGTGGAGAGTTACATTCACATTTTTTCATATTTGATTTGTTCGAGGAAAATTAATAACTTATGTGGAACAATTTAATCCGTGATCTGAAAGTTCCATGTTTAATTTATCTTTTTTTTTTTTTTTTCTTTTTTTTTTTCGATACTTGGNTATGTGGTTACAATCACAATTATTCATATTTGATTTGTTCAAGGAAAATTAATGCAATTCACTAACTTACCTGGAAAAATTTAATATATGATCAAGGTCGGAAGTTTCATGTTCAATTTCTCCTTTTTTCTTTTACTGCTTTATTTGGACAAATTATCTTATTTTATGTGGTTACAATCATAGTTATTCATATTTGATTTATTCAAGGTAAACAGATGATCAAGGTGGGAAGTTCCATGTTCAATTTCTCTATTTGCAAATACCACCCACTTCACACAAAATAGTTCCCTTCACTTCGAAGCTAGGGCTAGTCACAGAGAGATGGCTTGTAGAGGGAGAGTTACATTTATAGTTATTCATATTTGATTTGTTAGAGGAAGATTAATGCAATTCACTAACTTATATAGAACAATCTAATAGATGATCAAGGTGGGAAGTTCTATGTTCAATTTCTCCTTCTTTTTTTTACTTTGATATTTGGATCGATAATCTTATTTTATGTGGTTACATTCACAACTATTTGAAAATTAATGCAATTCACTAACTTACCTGGAAAAAATTGCTGGATGATAAAGGCGGGAAGTTTCATGATCAATTTGTCCCTTTTTTTTTTGTACCTCTATATTTGGACAAATTATCTTATTTTATGTGGTAAAGTGTGTTTTTAGTACCATGCCTTTATCAAATATTTCTTAACTGTTTTTAAAAGTTATTTTTAACTCTTTTTAAATTTTTTTGTTTAAATCTATTATATTTTTATTAAATTTACTAAAAAGTAAAATTATGATTAAATTGATATAAGATAATGTGTTCACTAAAAAACATAATTTTTACACAAATTGTTTACTAATAGCGGTTGGTGATATATTCTGAAAAAATAATATTGTCATATAATATATCGAATCATAAAATATTGTATTAAATTGAAAAGAAATTAGGTATAGGGTATGAAAATGTGGAAGTGAAGTAAGAAAAAAGAATAAAAGAATTTTAAGGAAAGAAAATTATTAAAGATTTTATTTTTTTGCAAAATGAATTTAGCTACGAGAATTTGGAAAAAAATTAGATTCATGATTAGCAATATACATTTAAATCTCAATCTAGCACTTTAAAGGTGGTAAAAGGTATTGTCTCATCATTAGTAGAACCAGGTGCGTTGGAAGAACTCGAATTGTAGAAGAAGAATTAATTACTTACTCCTCTCTTGATTACTCTCCTACAATCTAATCTACCATGACTAGATTACGAACATATATTATTCTAGTGATCAATAATAATTATCAATTTCAGCAATATGAAATTGACAATGTAACATTTAGGTTTATAATTCCAATGATGAAATACAATATGCAATGAACTAGTTGAGAGAGTTTGACAAAGTACTTAGCCTAGAATATCTTTATACATTGTGTCTAAAATTGTTAACATGGTATTTGGTTCTTTCACTTAAGGCTAATCTATCCTTAAAAATCCATAGTGGATTATACTGAAAATAAATCTAACAGGGAGTGAGATAATAACATAATGTAGAACATATAATAGTGTCAAAACATAGGATGTCTCAACACAAACATAAACTAAACCTAAACCCTCACTCCTCTAAACTCTTCAATTTTTTATGGTTTGACTTCATCCCATATCAAGCTAGGTTACTTTGAAGAAAATGATCAACTAAATATATCTAATAGAAGAAGAACCAACTCTTGATGGTTTGATTTCATCCTTAAAATGATATGGCAAAGGCCTTCATAGAAGAATAACCATCAAGAGTTTCATTCCATCCCTTATCATGCTATTGAAAAGGTCTTCATTAAATGTTTTTTTATATTTTACTAAATATAATATACACTAACACATAAAATGAATATCAACTTTGATATATCATTCCCACTAACTATTCACACTATTGAGTTCATGACCATCACTCTTATCTCCCCCTAAAGACGTGCAAGTATATATTGAGGTTTAGAGTCACTTCCTTCACCTTCTAACTTGAACAATCCTTAAACTTCTACTAAATCACTCGATCCTTAAAAAAATTAGAAACCATATTAGATTCATTTGATTTATCTTAAAGTGATGATGTACCTTAAAGTGATGATCATTCCAAAGTAAAAGTAATGACAAGAATGCATGAAAATAACAAAATGAATTTTTTTCTCAAGGAAATAGAAAAAAAACTCAATTTTGAGAGAGTGGACATTTTAACACTTCATCCTATTGAGTTCATGACCTTCACTCATAGCACCCATGACCATATGTAATGTGAAAGACATCTATGATCATTGTACTTGGGTGTGGAATGGATCAATAAAAATAGTATCTTAAGGATACTACTAAATCACTCAATCTTTATAGTCTTGATAATCATATTAGGCTCCTTTAAGCATACATTAAAGTAATAACATTAATAAATTAAAATCTATAAAAAAATTACATGAAAGCAACATAATGTTGGAAATCAAAGTACATAAATATAAAGTGTTGGAAATGAATGTACATAAATATAAAGATAATGAATAACAAAGAATTGCAAAGGAAAATTGCATCCATTAAAATAAAATAATATAAAATCTATTCAATTTATATGTAGAGGGGATTCAAAGTCCATTTCATCTTCATAGCAATACCAAACCTTAAATATAGAAATTCTGTGAATCCCTCAAAATAAAAGTACTCTTTAAAATGTTAAAAAAAAATCTACACTAATTCAAATTAATTCGCAAATTGAGTAAAAAATAGATGAACAAAAATGAATGCTAGCCTAACATATCAACTATGTTTCTTCTTATTCTTCAAAATAATTCTTATCTTATCATTCTAATAAATACCTACATTTTTGGAGGTTATATCAAAATATCCTAATATTATGCAGCCAAATTTGTCAAAATAATTCAACTTTGAGAAAATATCAAGAGACAAGATGAGTTAAAAATCTTAGCAGCCATCAATATCTTCTAGAGCCATGAGTGAGGATCATCAATATTAGCATGGTGATTTGATTTCCTACACTTACCCTTTGAGAATCACGTTAGTATTCATATACAACATATGCAACAATAATTAAAACCATATCCACAATTTTTTTAATGATAGATTGAATATCAATAAGAAGCCTCCACATTCCGAAAACAATTTTTTTTTGATATTCAAACCGAAACAGTAAGAAGCCTCCACATTCCTCTTGTCTGCTACTGTTTACCTATGGGCATCAACTCTTTCCCTATGACGTTCTTCTTCAGCCCTATGACGTTCTTCTTCAGTTTCATCTGAAAGAATCTGTTAGTCCCTGCATTTAATGCTGCAGAACGCAATGTTTCCCCTGTAAAATAAAAATAAAATAAAACAATGGTTATAATATTTACAAAATAAAATCATTCCCAGGAATATACTAGAAAGCCCAGGATCTTTGGAAGAAAACTAAAAACTTTTAAAACAATGGTTAATAAGACCTCCAAACCCAAATCAATCCAAAGAATGGACTAGAAATAAAAAAATCTTCAACTGGGTGTTGCTACTAGACTCTTACTTGTACATGTAAATATTATGTTCAAGCATTAGTCTGCATTTGCATAGAAAACAATGATGTAGGAAATGGCTAGGCATTGAGAAAACCATCGTCCACTATAAGTCCATTGCAGCACATTGCTCTTCTGCAATTTCTTCTAAAGTCGTGCCCTTAATGGAAGGGTCAATATCAAGCCTAGAAGTTGAACCCAGAGATGACATGCTTGCCGTTCTTTTCATTTCTGACCAAAAGTGATTACAATTTCTCTATCTGCAAATAACACCCACTTCACACAAAATAGTTCCCTTCACTTCAAAGCTAGAGTTCAGTTACATAGAGAACAATGTCACCGTTCAAATAAAACCAAGGAGATAGCTTGAAGAGTGGAGAGTTACATTCACATTTATTCATATTTGATTTGTTCGAGCAAAATTAATGCAATTCAGTAAACGTGAAACAATTTAATCCATGATCAAGGAGGAAAGTTCCATGTTTAATTTCTCTTTTTTTTTTACTTGGATATTTGGACAAATTATCTTATTTTATGTGGTTATAATCACAGTTATTCATATTTCATTTGTTGAAGGAAAATTAATGCAATTCACTAAGTTACCTGGAAAAATTTAATATATCATCAAGGTGGGAAGTTCCATGTTCAATTTCTCCTTCTTCTTTTTTTTAATTCATTATTTGAACAAATTATATTATTTTATGTGGTTACAATCACAATTATTCATATTTTATTTGTTCAAGGAAAATTAATGCAATTCACTAACTTATTTGGAAAAATTTAATATATGATCAAGAAAGTTTCATGTTCAATTTTTGCTTTTTTTTTTTTACTGCGATATTTGAACAAATTGTCTTATTTTATGTTGTTACAATCATAGTTATTCCTATTTGATTTATTCAAGAAAAATAGATGATGAAAGTGGGAATTTCCATGTTCAATTTCTTTATCTGCAAATACCACCCACTTCACACATTGAATATCAAATGGAAACTGTAAGAAGCCTCCACATTCCGAAAATGAAATTTTTATGATATTCAAACCGAAACACTAAGAAGCCTCCACATTCCTCTCAGTGCAATCTGAAAAAAATATAAAATTTAGGCAAAAAAAATTTTACTAAACAAAATTTTTAGGAAACAAAATTTTTGTCAAACAAAATTTTTATCGTATTTCGAATATGGACTTCTTGTCTGTTGTTGTTTAACTGTGAGCATCAACTCTTTCCCTATGACGTTTTTCATCAGTTTCATCTGAAAGAATCTGTTGGTCCCTGCATTTAATGCTGCAGAACGCAATGTTTCCCCTGTAAAATAAAATAAAAATTAAAACAATGGTTATAATATTTACAAACTAAAATCAATCTCAGGAATATACTAGAAAGCCCAAGATCTTTGGAAGAAAACTAAAAACTTTTAAAACAACGGTTAATAAGACCTTCAAACTCAAATCAATCCAAAGAATGGACTAGAAATCAAAAATCTTCAACTGGGTGTTGGTACTAGATTCTTACTTGTACATGTAAATATCCCGTTCAAGCATTAATCTGCGTTTTCATAGAAAACAATGATGTAGGAAATGGCTAGGTGTTGATAAAACCATCGGCCACTATAAGTCCATTGCTGCACATTGACCTTCTGCAATTTCTTCTAAAGTCGTGCCCTTAATGGCAGGGTCAATATCAAGGCTAGAAGCTGAACCGAGAGATGACATGCTTGCAGTTCTTTTCATTTCTAACCATGTTTAATTTCTCTCTTTTTTTTTTTTTACTTTGATATTTGGACAAATTATCTTATTTTATGTGGTTATAATCGCAGTTATTCATATTTGATTTGTTCAAGGAAAATTAATGCAATTCACTAAGTTACCTGGAAAAATTTAATATATGATCAAGGTGGGAAGTTCCATGTTCAATTTCTCCTTCTTCTTTTCTTTAATTCAATATTTGGACAAATTATATTATTTTATGTGGTTACAATCACAATTATTCATATTTGATTTGTTCAAGGAAAATTAATGCAATTCACTAACTTAAGTTACTGAATTGCATTAATTTTCCTTGAAAAAATCAAATATGAAAAAATGTGAATGTAACTCTCCACTCTTCAAGCTATCTCTTTGGTTTTATTTGAACAGTGACATTGTTCTCTCTATAACTGACCCCAGCTTTGAAGTGAAGGGAACTATTTTGTGTGAAGTGACTGGTATTTATAGATAGAGAAATTGTAAGCACTTTTGGTTAGCAATGAAAATAACTGCAAACATGTCATCTTTGGGTTCATCTTCTAGCCTTGATATCGACCCTTCAATTAAGGGCAAGACTTTAGAAGAAATTGCAGAAGGTCAATGTGCTGCAATGGACTTACAATGGCCGATGGTTTTCTCAACGCCTAGCCATTTCCTACATCATTGTTTTCTATGCAGACGCAAATTAATGCTTGAACGGGATATTTACATCTACAAGTAACAGTCTAGTACTGTCAGGCTACTAAATTGAAGCTTAAATTGACGTGAAACATTAAATTGTCAAACCAGGGTTGGTAAACTTCGAGCTGATACACAATATGTGAAGGCAAGCGTCTAGTCGTTATCTGAATGCTATCCTAAGAAGAAAACACACACCTATTCTGAGAACTTGAATT
>SNQJ01S0109930.1:21170-50277 GCA_010110895.2 Picea sitchensis
CTCCAAGCTTGCATGAAGATGATCCACAATAACTTGATAAGCTCAGATGAAGCCTTCAAGCATCTAATGTAGAGTAACTCACACAATTCACAACCTATTCAACCTTAATCATTCCTTACTTGATCTTGCTTAATACTTTTTCTCACTTAATGCTTAACCTTTTCCATGAGAAATCCATCATTATATAGGAGAAAGAGAGATGGTTAAAGAGATCAATATGATCCCACCAAATCAGACAGGTGGTTAGGATCTCAACCACATGGATGTCACCTCATATTCTAGAAGATTCCTTCTATAACTTTCATGAACTTCTTCCTTTTTATCAGTTTTAGAATGTCATCGCACCCTGTCTATATAGTAGCCTGTGAAAACCCCACAGGCTAGGTTTAGAGAAGCCTCCGTAAATCAGGTATTTATGCACTGTATAATACTACTAGCCTATGACGTCCTTATAAAAGCAAGCCTTGTAGAGAAAGAAACCAATTACTTTTCTCATGGGAAAGATCCTTTTGAGAGGATGAATACATGCTTGTAGACACATCACTAGGGTGACCAAAATAATGTGTAACATGGGAGAAGGTAAAAAATATTTTACAAATTCATAGAAAATCTCCAAAGTAACCTTTGAATTCTCCATTTACACAAAATCCTCAACAATTTGAGAAGACATATAAAAGGAAATCTACAGAATCAACTCCAAAGGATTTAGGAACAGACGAAGAAGGGCCAACCAAAAGAGAGATATTGGAAGCACATGAAGAAGAAGAGGATCTAGATATACCAGAACAAATAATACCAAGAAAAAAGTGCCCTACTGTGACTGTAGAGGTAACATCATCAGATAAGCTTGCGAGTGCAGGGAGTCAAAGTGAAACAAAATCAATGATTACTAATCAAGCAAAGCAGAAAGACGAGGTTCATCATTTCATGGAAATCAGAAATACGGGTGTTAATATTAAAAAAATATAATTCCTAAGGTTTATGATATTGATGCATATCAGACTAGAATGATCTCAGTAGTGAACTATGAGAAAGGAAGATTAAATATCGCAATTATGGAGCCAAAGGAACATAAGAAGGTGACAAACATTAACATTGATCTTAATGCATTCCATCCATTGGATAAATTTGAATTGCATAGAAAAACTATAGAAATGATAAACAAACATGATGTGATAGACAATCTTGGAATCAAGAAGCTTCAAGTCATAAATGAGAATCTCGGGACCCAACTAAAAAATGAAAAGTTAGCCACTAGAACCAAACAAATAAGAGTAGAGGCATTGGAACAATGAGTAATGGACCTAGGAGAAAACCCAAAAGATGAATCATCTATATAGGCATTAATAAAAAGCAATGACATAGAGATTCAAGCATTGAAGAAAAGACTTAACATCCCAAGAATTGATCATGTACAAACTCCAGAACTACACGCAGTTCAAACAAAAAAAGAAGAAAATTTGAAGAAAATGATTCAGACAGAAGAACAAATTGATTTGTATGCCAAATAGATTGAAACTCTAAAGGGAGGATGTCATTTGTTAGAGTCATCAGAATCATCTGACCCAACAATAAGATTGTTAAATGCATTGGAATATTTAAATATGAAGGGAGATGAAATTGATAAACTGAAGAAAACCATTACAACACAAAATAAAGAAATCAAGGACAAACACAAAATTATTGAAGAATATCAAAAACTAAAAGCTAAATTGCTAACGGATACAGAGAAAATGAAGAACACATTAACATGAAAGACGTATTTAATAGGAGCCAAACATATCATTTGGGATGAAATCATAGGTGAACTTTCCAAGCTATGGAATTATTTCAAAATAATAGATGATGAGATGTTGTTAAGAGATGAAGTAGATGAGACATCCATAAATCATTCCATTAATTGGGAACTAGACCACAAGTTGCTACTCAAATCATTAAGTTCCTGAATTCTACTTCCAGTGAACTATTAGCAAGCACAAGTGTCATAGACAAAACTACAATGGTTATGGAAACATAAAAGGTCGTTACAAAAATAAACCTAATACATCAAGCTCAAAATAAATGTATTATGATGAAAATAAATGTTGAATCTTTTACAAACAAATTTAAGAATTTAATAAAAATGGGACTGCCTTCAACTTGGGATAAAAAGGGGAAAATGATATCATATGAAAATTGCATAAAAATCTGGTTTGATTTCAGAGGAAAAGAAGATAAATTTCATAGAATGATTGATACTCTTAGAGGATAGACCATTGTAGACATATTGATAGACGATTTCTACCTTCTTTGGAAAATAAAAAGTTATTTTCAAATTCTCCCACATATGAAAAATACACAGAGTTGGATATCACATTCAGGAGGATGAATTCATTCAATTATCCTTCTGATGGAACTTGGAATCTTCTTCTCCAATTGTTATTAGGATGACTCATCAAATATAGTTGAATAAATTTGGGGATTGCAACAATTGTATTTTCATCTTTCTATTTTTGAAAGTCAAATATCTTTTGTAAATCAAATGGATAGAAAATTCGATATGATAACCAAATTTTGTTATCATCCAAATTGTATAAATATATGTGAAAGACTTGATGTAAGGGATATTTTTTGGGAGGCCTTACTACAAATCTTTAAGAAAAAATTCTGCAGGTTTTGAGGATTCAAAATTTTATGCTTCAGACTACGTGTTCATTTTCTTGATGTTATTTTCATACTCCTAAATTCCTCTTGAATGTGTCTACTACCACGTTTGTGATGATTTAGTACAAAAACTACCATAAAACTGGAAAATGTATCTCTAAAAAGTTATAGATTTCTTTAGGTATACTCTGAGTATTAAGAAGACATGTTCTTAAATTTCATTATTCCTTCTTAAATTGAAACAAAATATTCTTTTTTGTTTAAATTTTATCTTGGTTTAGACACATATTATTTAATCATTTATTCTATTTGAAAGTTGAATAATATTTATCAAAGATGCATTACTTCACTATTCAGTTTTGTTTTCCTTTATTCCTCCTTTCATTGTCTTAAACATTTTAATTGTTTGAAACATAATAAATTTTACCTTCAAATCTTAATCTTTAAATATTTAAAGACTAATGATACAGGCCCAACAAAGCAACAAAAATACTCCATTTTAGGATAGATCAATTTAAACAAATCAATCAATCTTATGGATTCCTTGGCATAGTTTCTGTTGGGGCTAAATATATGCACTATTATTTCCCACATTTAATTATCAACCGGGGCTCGTAAGCTTCGAGGTGTAGGCATAGGAAACGCAGGATCAAAGCCTAGTCTAGCCTAATCTAAAGCCAACAAAACAATCTTCAAACCAACACTGCAACAAATTAACACTAAGGATTCATCACTGGGACGTAGGAATACTTAGTGCTATAAAGGCTTAGATTACAGTCTTTCAGGCACTCGGGGTGATGTTCGCGTGATTAATCATGAGTAGCTTACTCAAGTCTTATGTCCTTCAATGATTATTTCCTATAGCGGATCCACACTTAAATGCAATAAATTAAACAAGCAAATGGAAATGAAATTCACGATAGAAACTAACACCTTAGGAAGAATTCCAATGTGGGAAGGCCATATCTCACGAGTTAGACCTCTAATCTATCCATTGGTGTTTGAAGCTATAAGAAATTCAAAATCATTCAATGCTAATMWACATTAAATATTTCCTACTTATTTCAAAACATTTCTATTATAGAGAAATAGGAACAATCAAATCAGGTGTTGTGGGTGCAAGTGACAAACCAAGTTTAGCAGAAAATGATGTCTAACAAATAAATGTACAAAATCTAAATCCACGCCAAACAACAACTGGTACACAACAACACAAACTAAAATCAGAAACCAATGCAGAAACAGAGCTAAGTACAAAGCCAAAACAATTGCAAAAGCAAAATAACATTACAAGGAAAAATATGCAAGAGAAACTCTAAAAATCTAAGGAAGTTTTCAACTCAGAAATCGTGCTTCAAGTGAAATGCGTTAAGCACATGCCTTGCTTATTAATCTAGTTACCATTCAATATAGAACAGATCTGAAATTCTAAGAGTATGATATTCAATTCTAAATGTTTTATGCGCCTCACAAATTTGTATTCATTGTTGTCCCAAATTTCTTTAGAATGTCAGGGTTATTCAGTTCCTATGCTTTGTTTATCAAATAGTTTATATTAGAAATCTTCAAGTAGCGATATGAATCAATGCACTTTGTATTTCTTTTATTTTTGAAATGAACACATCACACTTGAAAATCATTAAGCCTACCCTATCATATGAATTTCTAAATGTATACAATCAAAGGGTAAGATCTCTAAGTTTTAGTTTTCGAATCAAGTGTAAAAAGCACAATCAAAATGTAATAAATTGAAAGAAAATAATAAATCAAATCTGTATGAAGATAAATAACCTCAACAAAACTCCTTTATGCAGCAAATGAGAATATAAAATGTTGATCTAAAGACTATCAAAAAAATGTAAATCTAGTATTCTACTTTATCTATAAACAACACAACACATACCAAAAGATGGGGGCCCTTCCAAACCTGGCCTGTGTTGTGGAAGAATTCTACAGTACTAAGGAATGATCCACACCATGTACAAGAACAACAACTCCTTTTTATTAGCTGAAAACTCCAATGAATTACAAGCACTCCTCCATATGTTCAATCTTCTTCACAACAATGAATAGATCTCCTCCATTACAAAATGATAATAACTACCTCTCAACCTTTTAACACTCTTATTTATACATAAAAATCATTGAAGAGAGGATGGGACCGAATCCAAAATCTCTGATTTCAAAATTTACATTTTTAGGACAAATCTTCAAAAATCTGGGTTTTATTGCAATTTGGGCAGATTCGAGTTATTCCCCTACCCATATCTTCGCAACAAATTCAAAATTTAGAAAACGGTTTATGGGTTCTATAGTTGGATGATATTTCTAAAAACCCATTTTTTTATTTTTCAAGATATGCTCCCATGTGCACGAAAATCGAGGATCAAGTTGACAGTTTGAGTTTTGTTGTTAATTTTGGCAGAATCATTCCCCCTGAGCTGGAGGTCCACACGTGCAAACTGGGTGAATTTTGTCCCACGTGTCTGCATGAAAAATTCATTCTGGACAAAACCCATGTACCCGAGTTTCCTCTAGAAGCTTTCCAAAATTTTGAATTAATTCTAGTACCGGATTAGCACAGTTGGTACTGGATTAGAATAGTTAGTACCAGATTAGAACAATTAGTACTAGAATCTTGTAGCCAGGGGTTTAGTACCATATGAACACAGTCATGACTATGGGTACATGACCAACGCGATGGTAATACTGGATGGAGCTAGTACCGGAATAGGCGCAATCTAGTACCAGATGAAGTTGGTACCAGAAGAGGCAAAGAGCTGGTACCAGATGAATGCAAAGGTAGCACCAGATCACTGCAAAGTATTGGATGGCATGGAGTGTGGGTACTGGATGACTGTAGAACCTTCTGGTACCGGATGACTTGGAGTATCGGATGACTTGCAATGTGAGTACCGAAACAAGAACAATACAGGTACCGGAACATGGACAATGCATATACTGGAACCTGAACAGTACAGAGCATGCTTCTTGGACATAGAAACATATGATTAAACCATCATTGACAAAACTATTGTATAATCATCATTTTAATCACTAAAAATATGGAAAATTGTGTATTAACCACATAGGATGAATAACAAGAGATAACGAAGGTTTATGGTGTATCAACGATATATTATTGACGAAATGCGGGGAGAAGGTGTAATGATGAGTGTATTTGTATGGTGGAAAGAATGAAAAAACTGGAGCTCAACATACCCCCAAACCCAAGGATTTGCATGTCCTCATGCAAACAAGGTGAAGAACTTATGATACTCTGCTTATAGATTTATGTGACATTGTTTCTTTTGTGTAAGTGTTGGTTCTTGTGAAATGACACTTTGGAAACTGCCACAGATTGATTTCAAAATAGAGAAACAAAATTATCATAAAAATGGAGGACAAGCAGTGGATGAGGTATCAGAGTGATGGTGAATGGTGTGCATATGGATAATGGTTTATAAAATGTTGGTGATGGTGGCCGTATGAACTTGGACATTAATTTTAAGACCAATATTTACTTTGTGGTTCTTTGCTTGGATAGGCAACAATGACTTCATCCTCTTTGAGATGGCTTAAGAATGCTTTATGATGTACGAAGAGCAGACACTATAGATGTTTCTTTGTATTTGTATACCACATATTTCCTTTTCATTACTTGGTCATATCACCAGAGTATATTATTCATTATGACAAGTGGAGTGAATATGGAGGTTTTATTGAGTAGTTGTGATAATGCATAGTGGAGTGTGGAGTCGGTAATAGTGGTTATGCATCATGTTTTCCACGTTTTTAGTAAATTAAAAATATTTGTACCAGTTTTACCTCAAGTTACCCTTGCTTTGAATTCTAATGCATGTTGAAGTGGAAACTAGACAAAATGTTTGCAAAATCATAATGTAGACTGCTGAAATTTGAAGATGAAGTGGAGCAAGGCTGTGAACTGATGGATATCTAGGAGAGAGTTGATGAATGTTGATCTACTGAGATTCCTTATGTCTCTCTCTCCCCCAAACCTGCTGGTTTGCATGTCCTCATGCAAACTCACATGCAAACTCTCATTAGCACATAAAATTTCTGCAAGCTGAAAGTGGACTATGTGGAACCGGTGCAAGTTGACTCAAGGAGAGAAATGAAGTATGCCAGAACTAAGAGCTGCTGAAAATATCCTGCAAAAGCTACACTCGAAAAAGATTTAAATTTATGTACTGTTGGTACAGAAACCTACTGGCTTCTGTACCAGTAGTACCGGAACAAAAAAATCTAAAAGAACTAAACCAATACTATTATTATGAGAGAAAAAATATACATTTATGCCATGGTTAAAGAAACAACCAAAAATTAAAATGTATTCATGCTTGTAAATTTGGAAATGAAATTTATTTTAAAATATTACAAGCATAAAGGAAATTTCTAACTTACTTATTACATATGATTTCATCAATCATTAACAGTTGTATGCTCAAGAAACCATGTAAATTATGATGGGGGATTTTTCCTCTTTTCCTTAAGCAAGAGAACATGAGGAGATACATGGTCTTTAATAAATGAGAAACCAATAGGAAACCAATCATCCCTGTTTAATTTCTCAAAGAATCTCTATCATTCAAGTGATATTGATAAAGTTCGCATTTGAGTTTATTAGACTCCTACATTTATGGGTCCCACCTCTAGGACAATGACATCCTAGGTATGAATGACGGGGCCTTAAGACCATCTTACAGACATTCTCAAATGGCAATTAGATGAGGTTCATTATCCTTTTGTTCAACCATGCATGCTTCTTCTTAACGATTTACACAAGTATATTGTTCATACATACAAATATAGATTAGGCATAATCAAAGACATCAAAATCAGAACCCATTGCCAACAAGCCTGTTAAGTACTCCGATGGGGTAATTTTGACATCTAAGAAATATCCTTCCCAAGCATAATGCCCCATTGCCCACGAGCTTGTTCAGTACCCTGATGGGTTTGATTAGTTATACCACAGGCCAATACCCGCTGCCAGCAGATTTGTTCAGTATCCCGACGGGTTAGCCTCTTACACCCATTTTCCATCAAAGGCTCTTGTCCCAATATTTATCCTTAAGATAAAATTTATAGATTGCTTTCGCATGGGTAAATGGGGGAGCATATTTGAAAATATTTTTACAAGATGAGATGGTATTGAGTTGGAAGATATTTTATAGATTGCTCATAAAAGATTGTTCATATGAAAAATAGACTTATGTATCAAGATTAGTCGAAAGACATATCATGGTCAAACTTACTTAATGTGTGGTGGATGAGGCCATGAGAGAATGACCTAAAGGTGTCTCTAGTCCCCAAGTTCATCTTCTCCATATAAGATTGTGTTCCCTCACAAGTATAAATTTCATTCACTCCTTGCTACTATTTGATAGAATGCTTGAATAACAAGTTCTTATATGAAACTAGGATGTACAAGTTACTTATGGGCATCATTATGCAGACCTTAAAGATTTTTAAATCCCCATAATATTTTTAAGATTAGGCTTATGAGCATTTGTTATTATTAATAGTAAGAAATATGTATGTAATAATAAGAAGAAATATCTTAAGTTGTTTTGGTTTGATGTTAGATCACCGATATTATCTTCATCTCATTTTATTTATTTGAAAAGAAACATGAAAAGATGTTGCATTTATTTAGAACTAAGGTAACTAACATACAGAATTTACTCTATCCTATATAAGAACAAGAAACCATATTTCATGTGTAAGAAAAATTCCAATGTAACCATGTGAGAATGCTTGGCCGGGTGTAGAGCATTCCTTTTCGGGTTTGAAAGATAAGATTTAATGTATGCCAGAATACGAAGAACGGTACTTTGATGATGATGTGGAGAGGTGTTGAAGAAGAGAGTGATGCTTCAATCTTGTTGTAGATACGGAACTAATTTTCAATGTAATCTTGATGTTCGTGGTTCACTTCCTCATTTAGACCACTCGCATGTCTTCCTCTATCATGCCACATAGATCATCTTCTTTTGGATGGTTTGTCTCTTGGATACATATTGGATCTGGCGATATGCATGTCAAAGGAAATCCTTGATCTCAGGTTCTAGTAGTCTCTCTCCATTGAATGATTCTTCAACCTCCTCTACAGGTTGGAAAGGGTGATCAAAAGAGGCTTCTAGATCTTCTTATGGATGTAGCTCATGGAAATATTGTTTTTCTATCACTTATGGAGAGGCAGATAGATTCTTGATTGTTGTCAATATTTGTTCTTCCTGAGAAGAAGATATCCTAGCTATTGCTAGGATTTGAAAGAGTTTTTTCAAACTCTTGATCATCTTTGAGTCCTTGTTGCTCGTTTATGGGTCCTATTTCACACACATGGATGAGTGTGAGAGGAGTTCTTCGATTGCTTAATTTTTTAAATCCAGGGGAAAGAAAAGAAAACAAAACTAAGAAATGAAATGCAAACAAAACAATTATATACTTGAAGCACCACCGTGCTACTAGGATCCTTTTGTCACCAAGTTATCTGTTCATAGAAGTTATCTTCTCTTCTCATATATATAAAAAATCGTTAATGCTAATAAAACACAAATTATAACTACTAAAGGGAAGAGGACAACCTAATTTTGGAGTAGCCCCACTAAAAGTGGATGCATGGGCTCTTCCCTCATGTCTTACCGTCTTCTCTCGCCCTTAGGTCATCCTTAAAAGCACACCACACTTGCATGAAAATGCTTGTGCATGAAAATAAACATGCTTACATGAAAAGAAACACACTTACATGAAAAGAGACGATCAGGCTTTGGAGGAAATTAAAAGAAACCTACCTACATTTTCTCTAATCCCTTTAGCACCTCCCAACAGCAGTTGCCAAAATATTGAGGGCCTAAATACCATTGCTATTAATTCCCATATTTAATTACCAACCAGGCCTCGTAAGCTTTAAGGTGAAAGTGCAGGTAACACAGGATCAGAGCCTAGGCTAACCAAATCTAAATCCGACAAAACAATATTCAAACCACACTGCAGGAAATTAACACTAAGGATTCATCACTAGGATGTAGGAATACTTAGTGCTATAAACTTAGATCATAGTCTTCGGGCTTTTCGAGGTGATGTTAGCATTGATTAATTTTGAGTAGCTTACTTAAGTTTTACGTCCTTCAATGATTATTTCCTATAGCGGACCCACACTTAAATGCAATAGAATAAACAAGAAAGAGGAAAATGAAAACCATGATAGAAACTAACACCTTAGGAAGAATTCCAATGTGGGAAGGCCATATCTCATGTGTTAGACCTCTAATCTATCCATTGGTGTTTGACTAGCAGAAATTCAAAATCATTCAACACTAATCAACATTAAATGTTCCTACTTATTTCCAAAACATTTATATTCTATAGAAATAGGAACAATCAAATCAGTTGTTGTGGGTGCAAGTGACAAACCAAGTTTAGCAGAAAATGATGTCTAACAATTAAATTTACAAAATCTAAATCCACACCAAAAAAACAAATGGTACAAAACAACACAAACTAAAATTAGAAACCAATGCAGAAACAGAGCTAAGTACAAAGCCAAAACAATTGCAAAAGCAAAGTAACATTACAAGGAAAAATATGCAAGAGAAACTCTAAAAATCTAAGGAAGTTTTCATCTCATAAATTGTGCTTCAAGTGAAATGCATTAAGCACATGCCCTGTTTATTAATCTAGTTACCATTCAATACAAAACAAATATCCTGAAATTCTAAAATTATGATATTCAATTCTAAAGTGTTTTATGTGCCCCTCCATACAGATTTGTATTCATTGTTGTCCGAAATTTCTTTAGAATGTCAGGGTTATTCGGATCCTATGCTTTGTTTATCAAATAGTTTATATCAGAAATATTCAAGAGTAGTGATATGAATCCATTACGCTTAGTGTTTCTTTTATTTTGAAATGAACATCACACTTGAAAATCATTAAGCCTACCCTATCATATGAATTTCTAAATGCATAAAAACAAAGGGTAAGATCTCTGAGTTTTAATTTTCAAATCAAATGTAAAGAGCCTGATCAAAGTATGGCCAAATTGAAAATAATAAATCAAATCTGTATGAAGACAAATAACCTCATCAAAACTCCTTTATGCAACAAATGAGAATATAAAATGTTGATCTAAAGACTATCAAAAAAATGTAAATCTAGTATTCTACCTTATCTGTAAAACAACACAACACATACCAAAGAATTGGGGGCCTTCCAAACCTGGCCTATGTTGTGGAAGAAGTCTACAGTACTAAGGATTGATCCACACCATGTACAAGAACAACAACTCCTTTTTATTAGCTGAAAACTCTAAGGAATTACAAGCACTCCATATGTTCAATCTTCTTCACAACAATGAATAGATCTCCTCCATTACAAAATGATAATAGCTACCTCTCAACCTTTTAACACTCTTATTTATACACAAAAATCATTGAAGAGAGGATGGGACCGAATCTCAAAGCTCTGATTTCAAATTTTACATTTTAGGACAAATCTTCAAAATGTCGGGTTTTATTGCAATTTGGGCATATTCGATTTATTACCCCACCCATATCTTCACAAAAAATTCAAAATTTAGAAAACGGTTTATGGGTTCTATAGCTGGATTATATTTCTAAAACTGATTTTAGTTTTCAAGATAATATAATATTACAATCGAGGGGAGAAAGTTGGCGGTTTGAGTTTTGTTGTTAATTTTAGAGAATCATTCCCTTGAGATGGAGATTTTACCGTGCGAAATTTGGGTGAATTACGTCCCATGTCTGCATGAAAATCATTTTGAACCAAAACCCATGTGCCCGATTTTCTTTTAGAATCTTTCCAAAATTTTGAGTTATTTCTAGTACCGGATTAGAACAGTTGGTACTTGGTTAGAACAATTAGTACTAGAATCTTGTAGCGAGGGGTTTAGTACCATATAGCTTGATTCATGACTATGGGTACATGACCAACGTGATGGTAACACTAGATGGAGCTGAATGCCACAGGAATAGGCACAATCTAGTAGGATGGTAGTGCTGGAAGAGACAAAATTTGAAGATGCTTGGATGAGCATAAAAGGTAGCACCGAGATCAACTGCAGAGTGGATGACATGGAGTGTGGGTATTGGATGACTATAGAACCTTAAGTGCCGGATGACTTGGAGTATTGGATGACTTGCAATGCAAGTACCTGAACAAGAACAATACAGGTGCGAAACATGGACAATGCATATCTTGGAACTGAGCGATGGGAGCATCTTTGCTTGGACATGAAACATGGGATTAAATAACCATCATTGAAAACAAAACTATTGTATAATCATCCCATTTTAATCACTAAAAATATGGGAAAATTATGCTTATTAACCACATAGGATGAATAACAAGAGATAATGAAGGTTTATGGTGTATCAACGATATATTATTGATGAAATGTAGGGAGAAGGTGTAATTATGAGTGTATTTGTATGATGGAAAAGATGACAAAATAGAGACCCAACAGGTTTCCTATCCGAGGAAACATCTCCAAGGTTACAACGAATCCCTAAGGAGAAAATAAACAAGCTTGGTACAAGGAGTCATAAGTGCATCTTCTTGGGGTACTCAAAATACCACCAAGGCATAATGTCTTTACGATGAGGAAATAGGGGTTTGTTCTTTCTAGAGATGTGATATTTCTTGAATCCACTAAGAATTACATGACTGTTGAGAGACGACTTGATCATCTGGTTAAATTCACCCATCTAAAGACATATCATGAGTTTTATGATGAGATTCCACATCTGAAGGGGATCCTATATTGTATTGATATTTTGAATCTCCTTTTGAAGTAGCATCTCCCCTCATGAAGAATTTCCATTTCATCAAGGCTTGAAGTTCATATGGATTATGTGATTGAGAGGATTGAAGGGTTGAACCTTGATTAGAATTTAGCACCATCTAAATCATTTGAGCAACCTGGGCCGTATCATAAAGTTCCACCAAAGTGGCTCATAAAGATGCTTGAAAGTGTTCATCCTGATGAGGTCAGAAATACATGAACTATAATTTCCTCAAGACAATATGGAGGTGTTGTAGATAATTCAAATTTAGGTGTTGTAGATGATATGGATATTTCATATGGTTGTGAATTGAGTTTGTCTACTAAATTTGAACCCGGCTTTGCTTTGAAGAAGTTTCTTCTCATGATGAGAGGAAAGGATCTATTAGTACTAGAAGTCTCACCTAGACTATTATAGGTGTGAGCCTAATACCCATAAGAAAAACTTGTAGGTTTGTAAAGATAAAAGTTTATTTCAAAATGTAATGAATGGGGAAGGAACTCAATTTAAACAACACAAAACTTCCAGGAAATATATATCAACAAGTATTGATCCGAATAGTCTGATTAGTGTTTTAATATATATGAATGGAAAGATGGAAGACTTAGGGAAAGTAGAGATACATGCATCAGGTTACATCGGGTAATTCTGAAACACATATAGTGGAAAACTCATTAAGTAACAACTTCCTAATCAAGAAGAGATGATACTTTAACAAACCTTGCACTAGTAAAAACACAATAAATCTTTCACTGCATTAGGAACAATAACCAAGATGAATCCTTCACCAATAGCAAGCATCAAAGCAAAGAGGAAACACAAAATATGGTAAAGAGAATAAACTAATCATTAACTGCTCAAGATTCTTAAGTATGATACATACAATATGGAAACTCTTTTACAGTTGAAAAATAAATATATGAGTCCCAATATACAACCATTCGAACCCTGTAATGGATTTACATTACACTTTTAATAGAACAATACATTCAAAAATAATTTTAGCACTTTCCACCTAGCTCCTACATAGGATCCTATGCCTTAGAGAGGTGTGGTAATGAGTAATCAACAAAAAATCTAACAAGATGCTATATTCCATGATGTTGTTGGTAGCATTGAATGCAACTGCAACCAACTCGTTACGTAGCTTAACTAAAGCTAGATATTTGGGGCAGGTGTCCTTTGGTGTCCAACTCATTCTTTAGGAGCTATCTAAACCTTATCTAACAATTGGCATCCTTCAGCTACTCAAAATCCACGTAACTATGGGGTTTTACTTGCGTTGCAAACTATTCCAAAATAAATAGTTTGCGGCACCTTCAATAGCACACGCTGTGAAATTTCTTGTAGGTGTGACTTTGCCCTCAAAACTTGTCAATTGATATCAAAACTGTGCAAAAATCCTTCTAATATTTTTTAGAACTTTCTACAAACTTATGAATCATAAAGTAACTTGCAAAAAGGCATATGAATATGATAATAAATGTCTAGGACAAAAACATTCTTGAGGGTTATAATCTTGCAAAACAAAATACATCATGGAAAAATGTTTATTTTGATGCAGAAATGATGCATCGTCTCCTTCTCCTAGTGGCCACTTGTGCCAACATGTCCAGTTTTTTTTTTTTTCATTATTTTCCCACAACTACTGCACTTCCTCCTTTAGCTTCTTGTTGTTAGCTTGATGGGCTCTATTCATCCCACACAAATTCTTCATTTTCCTATGCAGAGATATGGATCTCTTAACCTTGATCATTTTTTCCTTTTTAGGTTTCTTCACCCATATCTATAGCTCTCTTAAGCTTAATCTTGGCATGTAGATTCTCTTTCTTCAATTGTTCATTTTCATCCCTTGCCTCTTTTAGATGCTTCTTGAGCCTTTTAAAAGTAGGATCCCTCTCATCAGAAGGAGACTTGATGTCAATGATTCCTATTTGATTTTTTAGAGGCTTAGTTTTTTCTGTTGGTTGAGTTGATGTAGTGAAAGGTCGTCTAGGCTTGACAACTTCTACAACAACAAATGAAGAAAATACACGATTATTTCCAACAGACTCTTTTATTTACTAGAGGATGTCCCAATAGGTGTAGGCTCTTCCATAAGAGAAGTGTCTTCATAGAGAGATTGTGAAGGACCTTCAACTATCTTATCAGTAGACTTAATGGACTTATCCCTTTTGGTCATACTCCTCTTTTTACTTGACTATGATTGTACAATCTTCTCAGCAGGAGTAGGTGTCTATATATTTGACTGTGGTGTATGAGAAACATCTAGCTGAAATCCTGATGCATCTAGGAAAGAATCCCAATCAGTGTTGGAATTCTTCAACTCCTCAGTACTAACTTTTATCATACCGAGAGAGAAAGAAAAAGCGGGGTATCCACTTGTTTTATGTTAGCTTGGACTCTGTCCGACATATTCCTAATGCTTTTGAATAGATAAAAGGGTAGGTTATTGGACTCTTTCCCAGTAAAGTGTCGGAACAATCTAATATGGTATTGATAGACCATGTGTGAACCTTCCTTCACAAGTGAAATACCTATGAATAACTCTAAGAATTTTGTCAAAATACTCCAACATATGATTTCTTAGCACTCCCTTTGATAGGTTATCTCCTTGATATTTAGGTTTTAGGAACTCCTTAGAAAATGTAAAATTCAAGGACATGGTTCCAAACCATTTTTTCTCCATAAACATGTATCTCTGTGGCTATAGAAATAGTGCAGCTCTGAAACCTCAAAATCCAATGCACCCACTTTAGTCTTTGTCCCACTGCAATTGATTCTGGCCTTGGAACCTCGGGGATGTCTCTTTGCATTTCTCACAAAACATAGGCATCCACTCTGCAATCTCTGAAAAATGGTTATAAGTTTATAAGTTGCAGTTCATGGGGCTCAACCTTGACGATTTCTCCTCCTTTGTGAACCTTATTACCTTGTTGATTTTCCATGATAGCTGATTTAAAACCCCTATCCCTTATGATAATAATTTCTACCAGATGTATGATGTAAACAACTAAATTTAGGGTTTATGATTTGATTTTGCACGGTTTAGGGTTTTTTGAATAAAGTATTCATGCACAACAACAATGCACGAATAAAAAATATTACAACTAGGAGAAGAGAGGAGAGAATAAAAATCCTAAACTAGATGAGACTTCAATCAAGAAAAAGTTTGCGACAATCTTTTGTAAAACAGAGCATTAGCATCACAGTTCTCAGTTTGCAGCATGCATATGAAGTTTGTAGCGGATGGCTTTTAGACTAGGGTTTTTTATCAGAAGATTTTGCAAAGTGACATGTTTGAAAGGAAAATGATTTGAACAAGATTATATTTCAAACCTTGGTGAAAAGACTATCGGCGAGGGTTTTGTCAAACATTAGAGCTTCAAAGGATTTGTAAGCATGAATGAAGTTTGTAGCGCATACAAAGAATACAATCTGTAGCACTAACTACAATTTGTAGATGATAGGGTCATTGCTGTAAGAAATGGATGCAACTAATATTTTGGTATACAAACAAGAAAATTAGGTTTGCAAATTCTTAAAGATGGGACTATAGAAAATGACCAAGTGAATGAAGTTTGCAGCGCATATGCTATGGAGCGATTTGTGTATAAAAATTAAAATTAGAGATTAGATTATAATCAGCACTTTAGGCATTGGTTGACATTTAGGAAAGGGTGCAGTATATATGAAGCTTTCGAGTTTTTTTATTAATGGGGCTTCATGATAGTTCAAAGAGTACTGAAATCCCACCTTCAATTGCTCTGGAATTCATGAACCTGAACATTCGGTTGCATTACCTTGTGTTCAAATGATAAACCTCCCTTAGAAACCGACTTGAAGAGAGAAGTGATGAATAGATAGCCACTTTGAAACAATGAAATACCGTTGCCGCGTTTTTAAAATCACGATGGTATCACGATTAGACATGATATACTTTTCTTTATTAGATTAGAACTTTTAGGAGAGTTTAACGGCACATTGACTTGACACGTGATTTCACTAGTAGTTTGGAATGTGGCACTTGAAAACTCTTGCATACCTTTTGGAGACACAAAAGCGGTAATGATGACCTTTAAACCAGGTTTGACCAAAATTTTTTGTAAAAATGTGTTGAACACGACAATAGATCCATGCATTACACATTTGCAGGAGAGAAGAAGAAGCGAGAGAGAAAGAATAGAAGAATTCCTCATTAAGCGTATTCCACACTCAAAGGTGAATAATTTAAAATAGATGCATGAGTAAAATAATGAGACATGGTGGTAGTCCTAGAGTGAGTATGGACACACACCAACGAGTTACGAGTGAAGCGCCACTAGTCTAGTGTCTCAGGCGATTCTGAGGTGAATTGCAACCCTAGTTCGGTTAACTGATCGGCTGATCTTAGTTAACTGACTGAACAAAGTAGTGAGGAGTTAACTTCGAGGGTAATAAAATGTGCCAGTCGGTGATGATCCCAAGGCAAGTGCGCATTATCATAGTGATGATCCCAATGTTGCATGGTGACAAAACAGTAAGCAACATCTAAACTCAACTCAACTAGATGTTGAAGTGTCAAGCGAAGAGAGAATATTATCGAGGTGGAATATTCTCCCCTGAATATAAAACTTTCGGATAATGACTAATTATGACTAATAAACAAAGGAAAACCTTAGGAAAAATAAATCTAGGTTTATTGTGAAATGAATTCTTACTGAACATCCTTATGGTGAAAAGGAAATAAAGAATGGAGTCCA
Source organism: Picea sitchensis (assembly GCA_010110895.2). Lineage (NCBI taxonomy): Eukaryota > Viridiplantae > Streptophyta > Pinopsida > Pinales > Pinaceae > Picea > Picea sitchensis. The sequence goes on from SNQJ01S0109930.1 coordinate 38,386, forward strand.
TTAGTAAGAGGCCAAAAACTATTTGGGTACCCAAATACAAAGATACATTGAAATAAATGGGGAAGAGGGAAAAGCATGAAACCAGCCCCTCAAATTACAATGCATAAAAAATAAAATGAGAAGGAACAAAAGCAACCATATCTTTCACTCCAAGAAGACCTCACAACTGTGTCGGTTTGTGCTCGTTGAAGTTTTGTTGAAGATGGCAGATATGCGGATCTGGTGTAGTATATGCAACATTGATATGTCCATACATATCCACTTTATCTAATTGTAATGAAGAGATATCTGAATAAATTTTGGATGAAACTTTTAAAAACCGATAGATTCGTTTCGAAAATATGAAGAAATTTTGTTGATTTTAAAATGATGTAACTTCACTTTGGAACTCGTTTCGGACGATGTTTTTGAAATTTGATATTTTTCAGGAAGATAAAATATCCAATTTGTTTCAAGAAAAAATTATGGTCAGAAAATATCATAATTGAGTCGATGTCTTGTGACTCTAACCTGTCTCACGAGATGCATGCATTGTGCATGGAAAAGAGTCTGTATGTGACTCACGAGATGCATGCCATATATATTCCGCGAATTTCCAAGAAAACAAATTTGAAATGAAGTAGATATCATATTCAATTAATGGAATACAAATTTGTGCAAAAGAAACTTTATAAGACTCACTTCATAATAAGGAGGAGTTGATATTGCTTCTCTTGGATCTATCTTTTCAATCCCCTGCATGTAATATTCACAATCTTCTTTATTCTGGAATAGAACCTCCAATATGGTCAATAATTTGTTTGGTTTTGAGTATTTTGATTCATCATATACTTGGTGGAAATTTAGGATGGAGAAATAGACAAGAAGATCAATCATATAGCCATATCTTGTCTATTGAGGAAGTCATTTTTCCCATCGACAGAACCAAGCTCTACTTCCATTACCATATCTATTTGGTAAAATCCTCTGCATATAAGTTGAAGCATAATTTTTTGCTTCCACTCCAAATATTTATGAGGCGTTAGAAGTATTATCGGTGAGTAAACATAAATTCCATCTTTTCCGCGTTCTTCAATCTTTATTACTTGCAAAAATAATTTGGTGTAGCTTTTTTCTTAGCGGTCACGTAGGATTTGATTACCATGTAAATGTGTTGAACCTTCACATAATAGATCTAGCTAAATACCACTGCATTTTGGAGAGAAATTGAGAAGAAATGAGAAAATGATTGAAGGAATTCTCATTAAGCTGTATTCTACACTCCAAAGAGTGGTGTTTACAATAGATATAGGATACATGAGTAACTAATGAGCCATGATTGAGTGGTCTAGAGTGATGGACACACACCAACAATTACGAGTGTGAAATTCCACCTATTCTAGTCTCTCCGGGTAGTTACGGGAGTGAATTGCCACTAGTTGAGTTAACTAGTCAAAAAGTCTTCAGTTAACTGACTAAAAAAAAAAAGAGTAGTGAGGACTTAACTAAGGAAATCAAGGGTAATACACCATTCTGGTGATGATCCCAAGGCAAGTGTGCATTATCCTTGGTGATGATCCCCAATGTTGCATGGTGACAAAACCAATGTAACATCTAAAACTCAACTCAACTAGTGAGTGGTGGAAGTCTCAATTGAAGGGAATATTCTCCCCTAAAATGGGAGGCGGGATAATGACTAATTATGACTAATAAATAGAAAAACAGAAAAAATAAATCCCTAGGGTGTGTTATTGAAGTAACTCCAACAAATTTCCCTTTTTCTAATGATGATAACCATTATCATGACACAAAAACTCTCCCACATGGACTATGATCAGTTTTCTTGACTCATCATACAATCAAAGAAACCTTGATTTATTAACATGAATGACTCAAGACATAAATAAAATTATTCTGAAGCTCAAACATAGAATCTTAAAAAATTTGACCCCTATACATACTATGTGCTAACAATTAGAAGCTCCATAGGGATGGAGACCTTACTCCTTGTGAGGCTCAGAGGGCAATACAGTTCAATGCCTTATGCATTGGGCAGGAGTCATTATTTAAAATAAAACAAAACAAACTAAACACACCAATTTTTACACAATCAAATACCATGGTTTTAGAAAATTATTTTTTGAAAATGCTACATTATTTGGGATCGCTAGAAATTCAAGCATCCTCCAAATTAGGCCTAAGGTATTATTTTTGTAAAACTTTAAAAATTTTAAAAGGACCAATCCAAGAGAGATTTGAATTTACCATGTTTTTCCTTATCTTCTATGAGTATCCCACTTGAGTACCATGTTTCCAAGATGAAAATGTTCCTTATTCACCTTCTTGTCAAAGGTTCTTTTGAGTTTTGTTGATGACTTCTATTAGCACAGTCGGGAGTGTTGGCATGGGAAGACCCAGGTTCAACTCCAAGAGCGCACCAATAATCCCTAACTACTATCCTTTTCGGAAACACTTGCGAAGTAGGTGTAGTCTCACCTGAAGCAGTTATGTGGGGGTTGAAGGACAGAGATGTTTGCAACCAGGGGGAATATCAGGTGGATCTAATACAAGAATCAACACATCATTCATATATCACTTATCAGCTTATATCTACTATGCATCTAGTAGGATCTACCTTAGCAATTCAATAACAATATATGAAGGACAAACACAAAATACCAATCATACACAAAAAAATGTCGATGGTTCACCCCTCTCTCTGGGACTCGATCTGTGCTATATTATGTTGATGTAAAGCATGCGGTTCTTATCTGAGCTATGTCTTCTCTTGTCCTATCTTTCTCTCCCTCCCTACGCACCCTGGTTGGGTTGATCTTCACACCGATAAAGATCTTACAATCGGAAGGCTCTTGTGCCCAACGCTTCTCTCCTCCTGCAGTACTCTTCTCTTGACCAGCTCAGTATCAGCGGTAACAAATGGCACATCTGATAATTACAATAACCCTGGGCCCTTTATGCCTCTATTTATGCTTTGCAATCGTTCTTACTGACAACCTTAGGCCGAAACATAAGTCTCAAAACCCTAGATACCAAAACCCTCGATTAATGCAAAACCTTAGGTCAACTTGACCCGCATTTACAAGGCTTCACTAGCCTATCTTTCCTTCCTTCTCGATGCGGTTAGCGAAGCATCTAATGGTGGATTTTTCCTCTTTTGGAGTCATCCATGATCCTTCTTCCTTGCTTATCTGTCATCCACGATATCCTGGATCCTTGACTTTCTTTCGGGGCTGTTAAATGCTTTTATGCTCTTTTGCTCACTTAGACCCAACAACAGTCACTGTATCTTCCACAATGTTCACAATTCACCTTTTCTTCCTTAATCTTCACATACTTCCATAACCAATTTGTGATTTAGCCTCCTTATGAATGTCAGAGGCACTTTGATGGAGCTATTATTTTGTACTTGCTTGAATCACATGATTGCAGCCTTTTATTTTTTCCTTTATGCCTCCTCTTCCTCCTTGTGTAATCTGTCTTTTCTGTTTCTGGTACACAATTTCAGAAACTTGGTGCCTAGACCCATGTCTGTTTGATTTTAAGGATCTCTAGGGTAGGTTTGTTATATACAACTTTAGTGGAATCCCATTCACTAGTCCTTCCTTCATTCTCCATTCAACGTCTTCGGCTGTGCAGCTCCTCCATGCCTTAACATAGGCAATCTCTGGTATGGCCCTAGACAATGCATTCTAGGCTTCCCGAGGGATGCTTTAGCAGACTAGATGTCATAAAGCCGTCACTAGATCCTTGTCTAAATTCCTTCTTCTTGATCTATCTGTCATGGTATATAACGCTTGTATTTTGTTGATGGAATCATGTAGTGAATCTATCTTCCTCAAGTTTGGCCAACTATGAGTCTCTCTTGAACAACTCGATTATCATCATGCGGTAAGGGCAACTTCATTATTGAGCTGAACAAATACTCTGTGGAACAACAACTTGGGAATACATAGACCAACAAAAGGAGTGCATTGTCAACTTCTTGCATGTGGTTCTATAGGCCCATATCTTGTTGGTACTCTTAAATCTCAATAATCCCTATTCACAAAACATATCTTAGTTGGTGTTGTGTCAAAACTCTTGGTTGGTGACTTCAGCCTATCCATTTGCTTATGGATGGTATGGTGTGCTCTTGTGGTGGGTACTGAATTCTTCATTCAAGGCGCCAAAATTTGTCTTATTGATGAAATGTGTTCCTTGATCATGTAGGGATCTTTGGGCATCCAACCTAGTTATGATGTCATCAAAAATGAAGCATGAAACTATAGTTGCACTCCAGTCCTTAACTACTCTTGCTTATACCCATTTGGTCAAATACTCTTTCACAGTGATTATGTACCTTGCTCATGTGCTCTTCCATGGTGGGTTTATAGGTCCAAATAAGTCAATGGCCCATTTCACAAAATGCTTGTAGGGTCAGTTATGGTGCTAATGATATTTCATCTCTTCTAGATGGTTTCCCAACCCTTTGGCATACATTACATCTCTAGAAATAGTCCTTAACATATTTGTGAATTGTTGGCCACCAAAAACCTGTGCGCAATACCTTCTACGCGGTATTTTTTCCTGCATAATGTCCTCCTCTGATGCCTTCATGAGATTGAGGGATCAGCGGAAGGTTCCACTATCCAACACATCTTATGAGGTCTCAATACGGTCATATCTTGTAGCTAACGGTATTAGTGAAAATTATGAAGCGCGCACCACTAGTTGTTTCTTTTGGGGAATTGTGTATTTTCGCTGGGGTACCATTTCGGTTAATGAGGAACTAGACTATGCGATTGAAGTGGTGGCGAAGACTTTACTTTATGATTTTTCTAATGGCTATCAAAGCGTACATCCGATGGTGTATCCTCAAAGCTGATGGGTTCTTAAGCCATGTTCCAACCTCGACAAAGTGGTCGGGGGACTTTGTTCATTCTTCTAAACAACTATGATCTCAAAATCCTTAATTCTTGAAACAAAAGAAGAAATATATGCATATTCATCCCCAACACTGGCTTTTGACTAGGTATTTCAGGGTGGAGTGATTAGTAAACATTTTAAAGATATTAGGTCAAACAAATGGTGACAAAATTTCGATTATTGTTACACCATGGCTAATCCCTCTCTTTAGTAGTGGTATAATTAATCTCAGTTGTGGATAACTTCCTGCTAGAAAAAACTAATGGATGGTCAATGTCCTACTTCTTAGATTGTGCCTAATACAAGCTCCTAAAACAATGAGGGATACCTCGGCAATACGGAAACTCACGGAGTTCATTATGGAAAACAAAATGGACCGATTAACCATTTTTCTCTTTGATTATTAATGGAAGCTCTGTTGGCATTCTTAGGTCCAATAGTGAAAATCCTTCTTCAGCTCATAAATTCTCCATGAGCCTTTGTGATCTAGGCATATCCCTTAATGAACTTCTGGTAGCATGTGTGTCCCAGCCAGCACACATTTGTTTAACTGTTTTAGGAGGGTAGATCAACTATAATGGTGATCTTGGATGAATCTACTAGTAATCCTTCCTTACACATACAATATGTCCTAATAAAACTCCAAATGGGTAAAATAAAATGCACTTCTTTAGATTCAAAGGGTGACACTGTTTTCATTTTTCCAACATTAGCCTTGGACATTCAATGTGATTCTTTAATAAAATAAAGACATTCCAATCATCAATATATGCTTCTAAACATTTATGAAAAACTTGGGGCCTTTGACCACCACCTTGGAAAGATGGTTGGGGCATTCTTCAATCAAATGGAATTATTGTATACTGATGGGACCCCAATTACGGTACCAAATGTGGTCTTGTGGTGATCTTCATTGGCAATCTGGATCTAATGGTATCCTAAAATCCATGCAATAAGAATATACCTCTTGGCCTCCCACATTATATAACACTTAGTCATTGAATGGTGTAGGGAAGGGTTCATGTAAACAAGCATCGTTCAACTTCGGAGGTCTACACATGTCGATCTCTCATGTCTTCTTGTCTTGTACCACCATAGGGCTAATCCTTAGTTCTTCCACTAGTTCTACCAATCACAGCACAACATTACATCCAAGCTCAATCTTCACTTTCTCCTTATATTTGGGGTTCAATGTGTAGGGTCTCTATTTGGTAGTCTTTCATCTGGCTTTAAAGGAATCCTCATATCTCCCATAGTTCCTTTAATTCCATTCATATCAATACTAGACAGTTTGGAAACAAAGTCATTCATCTTGATAACTCAATAATCTTGTCAATGGTGGAAACATCCAAATGACAATACATTGGAAAGCTTGGTGTCTCCTCTGTTCCAGTATTGACTTTCTTAATCTTAATCATTTGTTCAATGAATGGAATCTCAATTCCTAGTCCTTCCACATCTCTCCGTATACATTTTTCTGCGATGTTTACTTTCCTTGGATCATCATCAACTGTCAGCATTAATGTTGTATGACCTTGGAGTTTATGGAAGTGCCAATCCGATCATCCTCTTCATTCTAAGGGGAAGGTGGATACCTCTAAGAATCACTTTATGTCTCCACAATCTTGAAAATGCTTAGAGATCGTGAAAATTGACTTTCAGACATGAATGTAGTTATAAAATTATGATTCATACCTTCTGATCAAGTAGTGATGAGGAGTTGCAACTCTGCTTGGAGTGCAGGGTTGTGTTATCGTGTCAGTGATGTTGATGAATTTGTGTACCCTTTTTTCTCGAGGAATGTCACTCAAGGCCTCTTCGTAGATTTTCACATGGTCCTTTTGGAAGTTTTGACTTGTGTAACCAACTTCCCAGCCTTCTACATGTGCTGAGAACCTCACTATCATCAGGGTACGACACTGTACCCAATGCGTAATATTTCTTTTTTATGGCTTCTTCCCCAACCATCTTATTGGTGTGGCTTTTTAGGGCCTCATCCATGGATAGTAATCTTTGTTGTATTGGTACATTCTCCTCAAAGTCCGGCAAGAATGTTTCTAAAGGATTCAAACAATCAAATGTGGGCAAATTACTTACATGTTATTACCCGATCAGTAGAACTTCTGGTTAATCTGACGTCTTCTTGTGGATGCCCAGTACATATTACTACGAGTTCTCCAGTAGCTACTTATAAAATCCGGTGAGCTTTGCACTCTCGCCCGTATATTAGATTTACATTGGTTTGTAGGATTGATGTAATCCTGTTGTTTAGTGATTTAGCTTACATGGAGTGTGTTATAAAGATTGCATGTCGTAGTCTTCTTCTCGATGGGGCTCTGCGTTATCAAACAGACTTCAGCCAGGGATGTAAAGGTTCAATGACCCTAATACCATCTGTAAAATTCATGCGTCTCTTCTTTAAGTCAACAATTAGAGTTATTGAAGTCCATTCAATTCAACAGCGGGGTAGGGGAAAGCTGTCATAAACTATTTCAAATTAGCTCGAAATATGCCGTGTTCTTACCTCCATGCGTTATCCTGGGGACATGCTCAATCGTCAAATGGAAGCAACTTGTTAATACATCCAAGTCTGATTGGGGAATAGATCAAATTTGGTTTTCCCATATTTCCCCAAGTTTGCTTAATCATGACATTGACCTCCGACCATAAGTAGGGGACCACGCATAGTCTATCTCATACTCTCTATTTGAGCATTCAGATGTAATTCCTTATATGCCTTCTGTTTACCAATTTGGTGTATTGCCCTATTCAAAAAAGGGGTCTATCTTTCATAGCTCATATTATTAGATTAAGATTTTGTAACTCTTGTACAATGCTTTCATCCTAAATCAACTTAATACAAGTATGTAAAAATTCAATGAGCTTGTACCTCTTTTCCTTCTCTTGAGGTGAAGCCGGTGATCAAATGCATGGGGCATTCCATACTCTCTTACTTGTGGTCTTGTCTTCGATGAGGAAGAACTTTTGTTGATGAGGGTGAATCGGTATCAAATACTGAATTTAAAAACCTTTTCAATACATATTTAAACTGATTCAATTATATCCAATGAAATGAACAATAGTATAATATTACACCAATACACCCTATTACACCATGCACAATATGAAATAATCAATGGTTTTTGTTCGAGGAAGTAATGACTTCCAAAGGTAGCTTCTACAACTTCCAAATGTGAGGGAGGGATAAACCTCCAAGAGGAAGATGCAATCCTCCAATTTCAAGAGAGGGGTTGAACTATCCATCCTTTCCCTTTCCTTCCCGCAAGAATATATGAGAGATAATAAAATTTGCATTCAAATCATCACCATCAATAGTCATCACATAGAACTGATAATGCTTCTGAGACTTCTTCGAAGATTTCTACAATTCTTCAATTCTTGAATTACGATCCTGTGAGATAATATTACTCAATGTATTCTCTGAGCTCTCCAATTTTTACTCCTTGAATCCTCCCAAAAGAGGTTATAGAAGAATGATGGGCATTTGGTCTGGTCTGATGGAAGACCCAACTTTTGTACAACATGTCCGCATAAATATTTAACATCCGATTAAAACTTTCACACACAGAAACTAAAGTCCATACTCTTTTCAATGGAGGTGGTCCCCTTCATTTGGGTTCTTTGAAGAATGTATGACTATTTTACATGGAACACATGTCCTGTTGACTGGTTTCAGGACTGGTCACAAAACCCTATCTTCCACATGGTGTATCTCCATAATTATAATTGAATCAGGCAGGAATTTTACCAGAATTACCTTGATATGTCTTCTCAATGCCAGAGTTTCGCCACCTGAATCGTTCTAGAAATTTTTATAGAAAAAATGGTGAATGACCTGAAAATAGCTTGTACAACAGAACACATCATCAGAAGATTTCATCCTCCCTTGAAATTGATACTTCTTTTGCTTCTTATTTCCTCTGAAATTCAGATTGTATCAAATGAATGTATAATGATGTTTATTTATACCATTTATGTCTCTTTTAACATTAGGGCCGTTGACCTTTCTTATTTTTGTAATTCTTTTCTTTAATTGTCTTGGAGCCTACATGTACTTCCTTCTTTAATTCACTTTGTCATCTTAAAATTTCCATTTCTCCTCAACCATGAGGATCCATTGATGTGCCACATACCACCTAAAACAATTAATGCCTATCCATTCATGGGTGTTGTATGGCCGTATGCATTTTCCTTCATGTCCAAATACCTTTATCAATCTTGTGGTCAAAAAAAACCCATGACTAGGGTTGTGAAATGTATAGTCTCACTTTGTCATTGATGTAACCTCATGCTCCTATCGTAGATCCCAGTGCAATACCTTGACATCAATGGAAAAGGTTAGGGCTCTCCCATGGAGTTTAATGGCAAAGGCAACCTTCTTCTTTGGGGTTGCTCCCCACGAACATGTGGCCCTCAATAATACTTCATACTTATTTTTGGTCTTTGAGACTTTTTCTTCCCTTGGAATCATTTTGTGTGGCTTTTTGTGCTTCTCTCTCCTCTTCATGTCTAGGATGTATATGTTGTTGGTCTTCTTGTTAGGTTGCAACCAATCTTCTCGATTTATTTTCTTTGATTTTACATTTTGAGGAATCAAACCTAAGAGTGTATCCTCGATCACACATAAGTTTTCTTGCGATACTGAGGAGGTTATGCTTTAGATCTTCAACCAATGGGACTTTTCCTTCTTTTGTTTCCTTTAAGCTTTACAATTCCTTTTCCTGAGTATTTTGGTGAATGAGTCATCTCAAATGCAACCATTTCACCTTTTCTTCAAGTAGACAAATTTTACTTTTGGAGATCTCGGATATATGAGATGAGCACCCACTATCTATGAACCACTCATATTCTACTTTGCATTCTTTAGCGATAATGTTATTCGACAATTTTTCATTTTGTGGAATTTCTTTCCTTTTCAATGCTATAGTTAATTTGTCACGGACATTTGACATACAATTATCTTCCTTCATCTATCTGCAATGTGTGCTTTGTGAATAAGATTATTGCACTTGTAACATACAATATTTTCATCACATTAATGCGATTCGATGGATTATAATTTCTATTGGCAATTCTACTAACATTTCCATATCTACTATTTTTCCCATTCATGTAGCTTGCATAGTTATTACTTTCATTGATTCTACAAATTGATTACTGGGTGTAGGTGATCTTGTTTGTGGTGTGGTCTATATGGGTTCACAATCTATTCTTATGTAATTTCCTTCATAATGGACTTCTTTCATACTTGATGGGAGGGGATATTCTTGATGTCTCATTCCTTCTTGATTCTAGTCTTATATCTTGTTGTTCAACTTGTTATGGAGTGTTGGTTTCATCATTTTCCAACTTCCTTCTCTCTTGTTTTGTTGTCTTCAAACTTTCTAAGCTGTATCCTAGTCTCGTCTTTTCATTTGGAGATATTTGGCTGGGGATGTCTAATTTTAGATTCTTTTTGAGATTTCTTCAACTTTTGTGTTTGCCAATAGTAGCTACCATTTTGTGTGATCCAATTTTACTTTCATTTTCTCATAATCTTATAATTGTTCTTTCAAGCTATTAGTGGTGCTTTTCAAGCTTGTAATTCTCTTCAGCTGCACAACTACTCAATTCACTTTTTTAGTATTATGTTTGTGTTTCTAAGCTTGCTTTTTCGGTTCAACATGCTTCAATTTTCAAGATTCTCATCTTCTTGTTCACTCCTCTTGCATTGTCTTTGTATCCCCAAAAGAATCAAGGTTGGACACGGTAATATTATGAGAGCAGGAGGTATGAACCTCTATTGTGACCCTATAATGAGACTAGAATCCTCAGGAAGGAAACAAGAATTAAAAGGAAACCCTAGGCAGTGTCAATTTGAACAAATATATTTAAAATTGAATTGTGATACTTAAACCCTAGACAAGTTGTCGGCTGAACAAATATATTTAAATTGAATTTATTGATGCCCAGAAGGAGAAGTCGGCCCTAGTTAGACTGGTCAGTCCACTATAAATACAGAGGGCCAATTTCCTTATTTCACATCTCAGCAGTTCCTGTGAGAGCTAAATCTGCGCAGGCAGTTGCAGGCAGCAACATTTTTGTGCACAAGTTTTCTAGGAGAGATGGAAAGTGGTGTGCTAGCTTCTAGGTGGGATCATCTGTTCAATTTAGTTTCTATTTTCTTGCTTGGTGCATTTAGCCTCTGTTGGCTATCGATTGCTACCAGGATTCTCTTCTCAGTCAAGGTCAAGGTGCTCGGAGGGTGGCTTTGTCCTGTGGTTGGGTGACGAGGGTATCGTCAATGGTTAAACGAGCACAATCCTCTATATTCTAATAGGTTATGGGCCCACACCCCCTTCAGTCAGCCTAAAACACTGGAAGGAAACATAACCTCTAGGTATTGAGTTCATTGAGGAACTGCCGCTAGAGTTACTAGAAGGAGCAGCTTCCAAAGACCTGCAACTAGGGTTACTAGCAGTAGTAGTTGCAGAAACCCTAATTCTCAGATCCGGCACCTTGTGATGGAGCATATTGCTCAAGGAGAATATATTCAGATGCTCCCTAACTCAACGCACCTATTGACTTTCTCAAAAGAAAGAAATGATGAAGTTGAAGTTTTGGATCAAGGCATGACCAGTTATCAGTCAACTGAAGACATGTGCGAAACAATCAGTCTCTTACATTACTCAGCAATTACCGGGACAATTGAAGACGACATGTGGATAATCGACAGTGGAGCTTCCAGGCACATGATGGGAGATCAAGCTAGACTCTCAGATCTAAACGAGAGAAATACATCGTACAAAGTGGAGCCTGGAGACAAAAGCACCTACCCCATCAAAGGATTCGAACAAGCCTCCATCAAATTGGAATCAGGTAATCATGTTCACTTAAGCAATGTTCTATATGTACCTGGTTTAGAAAAGAATCTTGTATCAATATCATGTTTAGAAGACAAAGGGAACATAATAGCCTTCATATATG
>SNQJ01S0109931.1:9148-38255 GCA_010110895.2 Picea sitchensis
TGTGGAAAAACTTATAAATACTTATTATTTTTGTAATAAGGATCATCCTCGCTTGTGGGAGAACCAGGATAATGGATATCTAATAGAAACTGAGACAGAAGTTGATGTTCTGCTACAGCTTTAGCTTTTCATAATATCAATCTTTTGTTTCATGTTTATGTTATCAATTTGCATTTGATTAATGACTAATTTAGCTATCTTAGTCTTTTGCAAATGATACGAATTAATTAATATGATCCATGTCTGATTTCTTCCAGTATTTAAAAACATAGCAATTACTTGATTCACTTTGTGAATGACAGATTTCTCTTCTTCATCAATTGAATTATTAAGTATAAGTTTTTGCATACAGGTTTACCTAATTGTGGAGATTTATAAATCATATAATTGTTATGATTTTTATGTCTTGTTTGTCCTGTAAACAAACTTGAAGAGCATTACAGCTATCGTTTACAAGAAGCCTCTGGATTATTCGGTGCGAGTTTCCTTCCTCCAATCTACTAACACAGTCATCATACATGGGACAAACCTGGAGCGTTTCTAGGTCAATTTGTTATTTATTTGTTTAGTATATTATTATTATTTTAGTTAGATATATGTGTAGCTAGTATATTAGCAGTTTAGTTAGATATATTTAGCTTAGATTAGTGTTTTAGTTTAATTAGTTTTATTTTTTATTTCTTGTTCATAAAATTATAAAATCAACAAAAACATCTTCCCCTGTCTTAGGGAAGAATATTAATGAGTTTTGCAGGTTTTATTTAAATCTGTAAATTGTGTATATTGTACATTTTGTGAATAAGTTATATTTCAGTCAGTAGTATAGTATTAGTTAGTAGATTATATGTATAGAATATTTATATTTAGTTTAGTTTGTTTTAGTAGTTAGTTTTAATTAGATTAGTTTATTAGTTAGTTTTATTTATTGTTAGTTAGTTTAAGTTTGTTTTATTTAGTTTTAGTTAGATTAGTTAGTTTAGAATAGTTTTTCTTTTTTGTTTTCTTAGGACCTTAGATCGGCTAACGGAGCCGCTAAACCCGTCAGGGTGGTTCATTCCAAACGGCTTGGGTTATTAGACAACCCCGGACCGGTTCCACTCTCTCAGTTGACGGATGGTCGATTTTTCCCATCAACACCACCTTCTTTTGTAACTCCTCTTCTTTCTGTTTTTCTATTTTGCCTACAACACTCAAGGAAAACAAACTCTCAAGAGGAGTCAAGCCCTCAGGAATTTTATTATTATGTGCAGATATAATATCCTCAGGCTTGATAGGTTCATTTTGAATGACAACACAAATGATCTCATCATTAGGGATGACCTTCCATAATTCTTCATTTTCATAAATGTATGGAAGATGCAAAGATTGGAAAGAACAATCAGGCCAATGAGGCAAGATTTTTTGAGTAGGAGAGGCTGCAAAGACAGCTAACCGATCAATTATTGAATTCAACTCCTTATTAACATGAGTGATTTTGAAAGATAGAAGGTTCAAGACAAGTTCCCAAACAATTTGGGAGTATTGTTTCATCATCTTGTTTCTAGGAGAGCATGTTTTATGTATTAGGTTCACAACAACCTCATAATTTCCGAATACTGAAAGGTGACCACAACCAAGATTAAGGGTGTTCTCAATGCCTAACAACAATGCTTCGAATTCAGTGACATTTTTTGAACAAGCAAAATCCAACCTGTATGACAGATTATGAATTTTTCCTGCAGGGGAAACTGAGATAATACTAGCTCCATTACCTCCACTAGAGCATGAACCATCAAAGTGAATATGCCATATATCATCATTTAAATCAATTTTTTCCAAAGGAATGTTATCTTCTTCAGCGAAGATGGAATAAACTCCTACTTCTTCTTCGATATAGTTTACGCTAGATTATGGAACACTTTCTATGTAAGGTGAGATTATCCCTTCTCTAAGGACTATAATGTTCTTTCCATTATGAAGAATGGATAAATGTGTCCCATAGAGTGAGAGGTATCCACCTGTTAGGGCTTGCCAATCTCTTCCCAAAATAATTGAGTAATTTCTTACAATCATATCAATCACCTGAATGTTGAGGGTTGTCCTTATCTTAGTATGAGCGCATAAAACCAAGGTTAATCTTTAATATCGCCTATGGTTGTTTGTTGTAGACTATTATAAGAGAGCATGATTTTGGCATTTTCGTTTGTACAAAACAAGCCTAGCTCTTCCATAATAATCTTTGACATGACACTTGGGCCTGAACCACCATCAATGAGGCAACAATGGGAAATCTTATCCATAATCTTTACAGAAATATAAAAAGGGGGATCTTTTACAGGATATCTAAATTTATGTACACCTACTTTATTTACAGAAGAATCCTCTTCGTTTAACTCTTTGGAAAGATTGTCTACAATGGAATATTTTCCTTCCATAATTTGTTTCAGATGCATCTGTTGTTCAGGGATGACAATCAAGTCTAGGACGATTTCATCTGCTTTGATGTTGGCCAATTGATTCAAGATATTGTATTTAGAAGAGGGGAGAGGGGGAGTGATCCCTTGACTCTTAGGAATTTTAGAAACTTGGGGTGCAGCAGTGGTTGAGGATGATATCAGGCTAGAAGAACTGTGGGAAGGATCAAATTTTCCCTTGGGAGCATAGGATTTTTTTCTAGTATTGATAACCATGACATCCTCTGGCTCTGCAATGTCTAGGACAACAATAGTATCTTCTAGTATCTTACCAAATATATTATCTCTGGTACTCTTCTTTGCCTCACATGTAGTTTCTTCGTGGTGTTCCTCGCAAAAGTTACACCAAATCTGGGACAAGATAGCCTTAGGTTGAAAAGGGGTGAAAAAGAGGATGAAGCTCCAGGGGTGAGAGGGGAGACAATACCCTTCCGCTCAAATTCTATCATACGATTGTTCATATCTTGTACTAGATGCAAGAGAGAGGACATATCTGTCTGTCTAACTGATTCCTCCTGGGGAAGACCAATTCTTTCAAGCTGTTCTTCATTCTTTGAATAGGTATGTAAAGTGGAACCGAGATTCTCAATGGTTGTTTCCTCAATCCTATGGCGGTAGGGAGAAGGCAATGCAATGTAGTAATGCATGAATGTGGCTTGGTTCTAGGGGTGGATAAGTTTGGGGATTTGATTGTACAATTTGGTGAAACGCAAGTTGAAATACTTGATAGTCACATCCTCCTTGTAGGTAACATTAGTGTATTCGATTAATACGGGTTTTGATTGCCCATATGTGTATCAAGGCCAATAGATTAACTCATCCCAAGTAGACAGGATCTTAGGAGGAAGGTCAAAGAAGTCAATCGCAGCCTTTCCTTCCAAGGAATTGACAAACAAGTGCATGCAAGTGTCATTGTCATTATCCCCTATGTTATGACAAGAATTAGAAAATGCCACTAGGTGTTCATTGGTACTGACAGTGTTATTCCCTGAAAACTTAGGCAAATGCTCCTTAAACTTTGGTAGTGGGTGAGTAGTAGGTGCTAAGTTAAGAGGAGAGGACACATGCCACGGTGTGGTTGTGCCATCTCCTTTGAATAGAAAAAGACCATAATTTTTAATGACTTTGGTGGGGTTTGTAGTAGATTGGACCGAGATATGGTGGTTGTACAAGCTACCAATCACTGAAGACGATGAATATTGGAAGATGAAGCACTTCCAGTGCCACCAAAACCACCACTAGATGCCATCTTGTGGATGAGAGATGAAGGAAAGAAATATGAGTTGAATGAATGAGATAAATTCCTCCTTAGAGAACCTTGTTGGATTGTTGGCATAGGGGCATACCCAAGGTTCAACACTACAACAACAACCAAAAAAACCCTAACTATCGACCCTTTTGACAACACCTGTGAAGCAGATGAAGTCTCACCCGAGGTAGAGGCAAGGGTGGTTACAGTACTCCAGTGTTTGCAACCTTAGTTGGGACACATATTTGTGATTGTAACACTTAACAGAGCACTTAGCAATGAATTTTCATCAATATTTAACTATTATCTACTTTGCAGATAAAACCCTAATCATAGAGCATTGCAGTATTCAACTAGATATAGCATCTAACAGAACTTAGCATGACAAAATAGATCATATCTTATTCGATTCAAGCACTAAGCATATTCACATATGTCATATATAACATACATGTACATCATTAAGCACAAAGAACCCATAGGTATATCTATCTATATCAAGGCACTAAGCATAATAAAATGTAAGCACATCAACACATTGCACAAAGCATAGCAACACAACATGTACGTGGTTCACCCCCACCCTAGGGCTATGTCCACCAACTCTTTGTCTTATTTATTAGCTTCTTCAATAGGTTACCTACACAAAGCCTCAAAAACCCTACTCCACAGAGGAAACGATATATGTGCAGCTCACTAGATCCTCCTTCCTTGAGTAGATCTAAGCACACAACCTTCTACAGTCTCTTACAATGACTTTCACTTAGCTCTGCAAGTTTCACACGGTATGCACCAAAGCACTTAAAACTCTTGATCACACAGATTCGAATCTAGCACTTAGCACACCGTCTCTTATTACATCACCTAACTACTTATTTATGCATACAAAATAGGCCTAAGCATGGGTGAACCCATGGGTCGACATTCCCATACCTGTTACATGATCCCAAAACCCAAAAATCCTTAAAAAGGGGCCTCGATCCCGCAATCTTCTCTGTCTTGCGCTCTGTCTTCAACAGGCTATCAAAGTCCCAAAATAGATCAAACATGACCAAGGATCTCCCAAAACTTGGTCAAGGGCCAACATGCCCCCAACACTCACCTGTGACGCGTCCCGAGTCACTCTGATCTGACTAGTTCTGCTTCAAAAGGCTTGATCTTGGCTCGAGCTTTTTCGACTTGTTGTTGTGCTATGACCTCATGTTCAGTGAACTCTTGGATGGCTTCCTCTTTCATGGGTCCTTCGAGTCATTGTTCTGCTGCAAAAACAACTTGATCCAATTCTTCTCCTATGCCTTTGATCTATGTAAATAGTTGGTAAGCCTCATCCTGTACAACTTGGAACTTTTGAGTCACTTCCATGACTTTGCTTTGAATGGTGTAAACCTGTTGCTGGGTAGTGCACTTCTCCTGGGATCACTTCATTATTTCCACAACTGACAGGAGCTTAAAATTTTCCTGTATTGTCTCTGTTTGCTACTTCACCTCCTAGATCTGGAACTCTAGTGCCTTCAATTCTGGATTCTTCGTGAGTTGCTCATACATCTAGGCACTGCGATCACTCAGTTTTTTTCATTCTATGACAAGAGCCTTTATTCTCTCAACTGCACTTCAGGCAGTTTCTTCTCGTTGGTCCCTTACATCCTGTGGGGTGTCAGGTACAATGCGGAGCTCCAGATCTACTATTTGTTGTTGTAGCTGTTGGATGGCCTCCATG
This sequence comes from Picea sitchensis, assembly GCA_010110895.2. NCBI lineage: Eukaryota > Viridiplantae > Streptophyta > Pinopsida > Pinales > Pinaceae > Picea > Picea sitchensis. The sequence goes on from SNQJ01S0109931.1 coordinate 14,568, forward strand.
AGCTGCTCTACTTGATGCTCAAACCGGTATTATGCCTATGGATCTAAGCCTGTCATAGAGTGAAGTGCTTTGTTGACTGCTTCTTTTACCTCAAGTAGTCCTGCGAGAAATTGTTTCTTTTCTTGCTGAATTTGTGCCTTCTCCTCGTCAAACTTTGTCTGGGGAGCAATCTTCTCATGCTCTGCAACCCTGTGATGTTCTATGAGTACGCCTTGCACTTTCTTCAAGGCCTGCGTGGCATGTTCTGCTTCTTCTTGTGCATGAAAAATATGAGCTTTGACTGCATCAGCTAATCGACAGAGTTGGGTTGGATCATCCCCCGACTCTAGTTCTACTAATGGTAGGGGCACAGTGGAGACTGCACGACTAGACTGAAGATCCTGTTGTACTCCTTGGAGCTCGAACTCAATTTTATCGTACATTTCATCCTTCTTGGCTTCTTTCTTCTCTGTGATTTCCAGCGAGGCATCGTTTAGCGTTGCAATGATGAAATCAAAATCATCAGTAGTAAGCATAGTCTTCATCTTGGTCACGGTGGCTCCGGATTTCTTCCGCAAAGAGGGTCTATGGGGAGAAACCTTCCTCTTCTTTAGGGGGTTGGTCTCATCTCTCGACGGTGTTACTTCACCTTTCTTTTATTCAACTTCTCTGTCCTTCATCTCTTCTATGTTGTCATCACCTACTCGCTCAGTTGATATGGAAGAAGTCTTCCCTGAGGCGTTGCTTAGGTCTTGGACCTCTTCAATATTCTTCATTTTGTTGGTTCCGGGCGTATCATGTGTAGTTTCTAGGATATCAAGGTCAGACATCTCTACAGGGTTTGTTGGAATGAGGAGGTATGTCGACCAGTCCTTAGTGATCTCCTCAAGATCCTCTTCTATGAGATTTTAGTACGACTGCAGTTGCTCCTTATGTTCATCAGCTCACGCTGTAATGTAAATGAAATGTTGATCTGCGTTGAAATTCATCAAGGGTTAGAATCTATGTAAGGTATTCAGAGTTATGCGAGGTTATGCTTCTATGGATCTCTTCAGTGGAAGGTATTAGATATGAAAAACAACATTTGACTTCCATTGTTTGTTCATATCACTCGAATACCAAAGTGTGTTGAACTTTGTAGCAAGCGGTTCAAAAGGTTCAATATCCAGGAAGGTCGCACCTTCTGGCATCTCCCAAGAAACAAACGTGATGAGGATCAGGAGCCAGCTGAAGTGAAACTTGTATCCCTGATCTTGTGCTTCGTGGAAGTCTAGTTCAAGCTGATTGACTAGGTACTTCACCCAGTTCATCTATAAGCCCACTACACACTTCCCCACAAGGTCGATGACAAATCCTGTGACCTGTGTGGGTTGGTTCTTACATACCCGCTTCCCAGCTATTAACTAACATGCTAGGTGCACTGTGCCATTATGGATGGAGGATACATTGTAGCCTCACGTCTCCTTCTCAACATCGTCATATGTGTCCTTAATATTCTATGCTAGCGTGCAGTCTGTGGCTTTTCTTGGGTAGAAATCCTGCGGGTCAGGTCCTTGCATACTTAACCATGTGATCCTATGGGTCAACATCAGATCAACTATAATACGACAGTCTAGCCATAAGTAGCCACCATGTAATCATAGCATAAGGAGCTTAATGCATGCGTTAACCTCTTGGTGCCTTCCAAAGTGCGGTATCTTCATGACATTTAAGAGGGTGGACTACACGAGGTCCGTAGTCCACTATTGAGGGATTATCTTCGAATTGTGCCCCTTCGTCCTGGTCAGGTATCTAAACAAGGTGAGTGCATTGTGGTTCTTATGATATCTGAGGTTAAATTCACTGAAATTCAACGCTGTGATCTTGTCTTGCTGTGCTCGAACTGCGCGTATCCCCTTCGGGATGTACACAGTGACCATGGTGTACTCGGAATCTCTGGGTACAGTATCACAACTCAACGTGCTGGCTAGAGGCAGGATATAGTCGGGTAATATAGATGGAATCAAATTTGTGCTGGCTAGATCATCTCTATGTTTGGTTCTCCTCTCTGTTGTCGGTTTGGATGGCCGATATCCACAAGCAATCGATGGGGAGGCTTGCACTCCTCTCATCAATGACGCTTGTACACCGACAAACATCGACATTACTCTTTCAGTCACGAGATCGATGAGAAATTCTTCAAAAACTTTCTCTATAGTGTTGAACTCGTTCGACATACATGCTCAGGGTTAACAATCTCAGGTTCAAGGAGTAATTTCTCAATGAAATGGGATATATGGAAAAAATGCGATGATCACTGTGAAAAATCAGCTAATCTGCGGGCTCAAATTCGTGGTTAGAAAAAGTGTTCTCACTGCATGGCGCAATAGGATAAATAGATATCTTGGCAATGGGTAGGAAGCCTTCATTAACTCAGTTCTTCCCGTTATGGCACAGTCCCAACGGTCTAGTGGAGAGCTGACCATAATTTATTTTCTTCCCATTCAGGGTGTCATTCTAATCGTTATACTGTTCCTAACAGATTTATTTCTTCACCATGGCGAAGTGCCATGTGACGCTACTTTGATATCCCAGTGAAGTTCCAATTTTTCAAATTTCCCTTATGTGAAGTTCCTTCTGGATCCTTTTGTAACTTCTCGATCTTAGCTCTCTTATTACTTAGCTTTCTATCCTTTCTCCCTGTGATTTTTGTCTTGGTATTCCTTTTTCCATTCTGATTCTTATATCCTCTTGGCAGAGTAACTCCGCATTGTTGAGATTCTTTCCTAGAAATCAGGGGTAATACTCCATCTATATCTATAATAGGTACTACAATCTTCCAGGAGCCCTATGGAATTCTTGTAACTTCGACATCCAATTCTCTAGTTTCAAATGGCTTTGATATATTCTCATGTTCTTTAATCAAGTGCACGATCTTCTTAGTCATGAAATCTTTTAAATCTTGCTTCTTCTGCTCTGATACTTCTTTCTCTTTCCTTCTTGCCTAATCTTTTTCAATCCAAGGTTTTCCTAGTAACATAGCAAATGGGGTGTTGTCCTCAATAAATTTAACAACTTTAAATTCTTCTTTTGTCAAAGTTCCCTTGGCACTCATAGATATCTAGGTAATCTTTCCACATAGTTTTATCAGCTTTCTGTTGAATAATCCTATTCCTCCCAATGAAGGAATCATAGCAAGATTTACTAAAGTTTCCCAAGTTCTTCTGGTTATGATATTCACCTGTGTTTCCTCATCCAGAACATAGTCAATGTCAAAGTCTCCTATTCTTACTTCAATGTACTCTTTTTCTTTAAAAATATCTAATAGGTCGGTATGTCGGTGATCATTCAGGGTTTCTTTCATCTGCAACAATAATTTCTTTGATTCTTTCTGGGGTTCTGCCATAATCTGAGTTTCTGGATCTGCCTTAGGGTTTTCTTGGTTCATATTCATTCTTTCAACCTTAGCAATCATTCTAGGGAAATCCAATACTTCATGATCCATAGCTTTACAACAAACACAACTAGATATTCTACCAGGACATTCCTTAGCCAGATGGTCTGATCTTCTACAACTGTAACAAAGGGTTAATCCTCTCTTTCTCTTAAATGATCCCCAACCTCTCGTGTACTGCGCACTAGGATCATGGTAGTTAACCTGCAAAAAAATATTTCTAGGATCCTGCATCCATTTGCTAGTCCAAACATTCTCTCTATGCATAGGTATAACATATATTTCACTATTCTTATCAGATCTATTCATATCAAATCTTCTTTCATCTATTAGTGCCCTAGTTTTCAAGCTAGGACAAATCTTATCAAACATACCTAGATCCATAATTTAGAAACAAAAATTTCCACTTATCTTACTTCTACAGAGAACAAAGCTTTCAGATCTAAAACCTTTCACTATTCTTACCTTTATCAGAGTACAAATCTTGCAGATATTACCTCTTTTCTTCAGATTGGACTTCTTTCTTTAGCACAGAGCTTGCAGATCTTACCTCTTTTCTTCATATTGAAATTCTTTCTTTAGCACAGAGCTTGACAAATCAAGTAGAGTATTGTGCACTAGAGTTACAGATCTGCACACTGAGCTTTCACAATTTCAGGTCGAATCTTCACACAAAGATTCTTCTTTCTCAATTCCAAACAATCACAGTTTCAGTCTTAGAAACATAACCATTTTTTGGCACAGGGGCAGGCCCAGGGTTCAATGCTACAACAACACACCAACAAAACCTTAACTACCATCCCTTTCTGCAACACATGAAAAGAAGATGAAGTCTCACCCGAGGTAGAGGCATGGGTGGTTGCAGGACTCCAGTGTCTACAACCTTAGTTGGGACACAAATTTGTGATTGTAACACTTAATAGAGAACTTAGCAATGTCTTTTCATTGATATTTAACTATTATCTACCTCGCAGATAAAACCCTAATCACAGAGCATCACAGTATTCAACTAGATATAGCATCTAACAACACTTAACATGACAAAATAGATCAGCTCTTATTAGATTCAAGCACTAAGAATCTTCACATATACCAGATATAACATCCGTATACATCATTAATCACAGAGCACCCATAGATATATCTATTTATATAAAGGCACTAAGCATAATAACATGTAAGGACATCACCACATTGCACAAAGCAGAGAAACACAACATGTATGTTGTTCACCCCCACCCTGGGGCTACGTCCACCAACTCTTTGTCTTCTTTATTAGCTTCTTCAATAGGTTACATGCACAGATCCTCAAAAACCCCACTTTGCAGAGGAAAGGAGATCTACGCATCTCTCTAGATACTCCTTCCCCGAGTAGATCTAAGAACACAACCTTCTATAGTCTCTTACAATGACTATCACTTAGCTCTACAAGTTTCACACAGTATGCACCAAAGCACTTACAACTCTCGATCACACAGATATGACTCTAGAGCTTAGCACACCGGCTCTTCTTACATCACCTAGATACTTATTTATACATAAAAAATAGGCCTAAGCATGGGTGAACCCATAGGCCAACATTCCCATACCCATTACATGATCCCAAAACCCAAAAATCCCTTAAAAGGGGTTGAGATCCCATGATATTCTCTTTGTCTTGCGCTCTGTCTTCGATAGGATGTCGAAGTCCCAAAATAGGTCAAACATGACCAAGGATATCCCAAAACTTGGTCAAGGGCCAACATGCAAATACAACACTACGTTTCTTCTTCCTATTTCAACAATAGGACTGATTTCAGATGACAAGCCTCTTCTTCTTTTAGAAGCACGAGAATCTAGGGACATGAAAGGAAGGCCAAAATGGAAGAAACTGTTATCACTAATTTTGGTAGTGGTGTGTTTCCTCATGAATTTCCCTTCATTGGAAAAAAGGGAGGAAGAAAAGGGTGAAAAAACCCACTTGTGCTAAGTCTTGAGTGGGCACATTTTTTCTAAAGGGTGCTCAAATCTTGGCGGCAGAATTTGCGCGCCTAGATCTACGACATAGATCCCATTTTGGACCCCCCCCCCCNACCTTTAACGAGGTGGGGGGGGGTCCGGAATTAGCAATAAAGGGTGCTCATATGAGGGTGGCTATAATTTGTGCGCCTAGATCTATGGTGCAGATCCCATTTTGGACCCCCTCCACCTTTTTGCCTTTAATGGGGGGGGTCTGGAATGGAGTGGTTTCAAATGGGCCCCCTTGCTGTCATGTCACCATCTTATTGGTTTTCAGACCCCTCCCTATAAACCACTTATCGCCTTTACTCTCCACTGCCATCTACTTTCCACTAACCTCTTACCATGTGTCTTGCACTCCCTGTCACCCCACCACCTTAGTTGATTGTTCCCTCTCCCTGCCATTGAGTTAGTACTACTCCTCGCACTTTCCTCTACCTTTCGTTATTTCACACCTGTCCCCCCATTCTACCAAGTGTCTTGTCCTCTTTCCTCTCGTTCCTCTCGCCTCTTGACACCTACATCTCGTCATCCACCTCAACCTTCCCCACGTCTTCCACCTCTGACCTATCTCAGTGTAGTGCATGCACCTGTCGATGCCTGCACTCTCCTAGTCACTTTCCATCCATCATATATGTCCACATGGTCATATCTCATTTCAACTCCCCCATTAGATCCCCGTCCACTCTCATTGACGGGTCCTGTTATAGCATCCCAGCGAAGCAGCAGACAAAAAACGACAGTATTCCATGAATCCTAGGTGTAGAGTTGACCAATGCCTTTCAGATCCCGATGAAGCAGTTAATGCATATGTGGAAGGTGGGTGAGACATCGTCTCCTTCCATAAATGGAAAACCAGGAAAATACAAGCGTAGAGGTGACTGTTAGTTCTTTCTGACAAAGATTGTGTCCGTCAGAAGACTGCATGGGTAGTCTACCCAACGTCTACATGCGCAGCCTGACAAAGAAGCTCCTCAATGTCAAGAATTGAACTCCGGATGTGATCGTTTCTCAGACATCCGAGCCTGTCTGAGTATATGTAGGCATTTTTGCCATTTTTTGTTGGTATTGATGGTAGAGCTAAGCTCTCGACTATAAAATTTAGATGAAGCACTAGTTTCCCTGGTTATGCATCTGTATGTGAAATTTCTTGTTTAATGACAATCTACCTCTTTTTCCATCTTGTTGCCATCCAATGTTGAAAGAGTTCATGATTGACTGATTCACATGAAGCATTGTGATAGTGTTATATAAAGGTTTTATGTTAACACTGTAATGGTTTATTTTAATGTTCTTATGATTGGAATAGAAGAAGTTCTTGTGTTTAAATTCTTCCCCTTCAGGCTATTGCGAGCTTGATGTTCATAGAAGACCTCTGCACTCTCTCACATAAGTCTTCCTCCTACTCACCCTTATTACGACTCACTGTCTGAAGTTAAATTAATACCTCACCTATTCATGCATAGACTTAGTCCAGGATTCTGAGTTAAAACGATATTGTACTGAGTTTACTTCTAGTCAATCACCCCCTTTTAAAAAAAATTGTGACATATAACTGATGGGCTTCAGGCTCTGCTCCTGCTACAATCCAGGAGTGACTTATGACGCTAACATTTCTGGCGTCATTGTCAGGGACGAAGTTGAATATTTTCCCCAGAATTGAACAACATTGAGCCTCTGATTATGAAGGTGCATAAGGTATCAGAGCCCTTCAAGATTGCTACTGTTCACCTGGCGACTCCATTGTGATGACTCCATTGATGCAAACATGTTGTTTCAGTCGTGGCTTCCAGAGGTAGACACACAATGTCTACCCCGCAACTTCCCTTGGCGACACCTGAAGAAAATCTAGAGAAGATTATCAGAAAGGGAAAGGCCCACAGAGAAGGAGGTTCTACTATTGAACCAGACATTTCTGATAATTTTCCATCTCCTTCTCTAGAAACTCCATTTTTTGCTTCTCATTTCCCTATCATACCTTCTATTGGAGTGTCTAGAAATCTAAATTTTGGGAGTGTTAATGTTGAGTTTTCCCCTCCCGATTTGGGATTGGAGGGAGAAATCCTTGTCACTCCTATCTCCCCTCAAACTGTACCTTGGTCTAGACCCAGGAACTTAGGATATTTTCCTACCCTAGGTTTTAACACCCCTCCTCCTATTACTGTTTCTACTACTATACCCACACCAATATCTACTCCGTTGAGCCCTATAGTTTCCCCTGTCTGAACACCTTCTCCTCCTAGTTCTCCTCTGCCTAATATCCTTATGGCAGGAGAAAATCCCCCCATGACCAGGATGGAGAAAATTATAGCTTCTAGGTATTCTCCCCTTGTGTTACCTCAGCCTCTCAATGCCCTTCCTGTAGATGGCTACCTTAAGCAGCTGCCCAGGTTTACAGGCAAAGGGGACATAACTATGGAAGAAAACCTTGAATCCTTTTACAGTTTCACAGATCATTATGTCATCATGCATGCAGACGTATGGATGAGGATTTTTGTTCATAGCCTTGAAGGTGAGGCTAAGAAGTGGTTTAGGGCCCTGCCTCCTGGATCCATCGATGGGATAGAGGCTTTGGATAATGCCTTCTTGAGACAGTGGGGAGATAAGAAAGACTTCATGTATTACATGACAGAGTTCAAGTATTTGAAGAGAAAGGAAGGAGAGTCTACCTCTGACTTCTCCAAGAGGTCCAATAATATGTACAATAAGATCCCTATTGAGATAAAGCCCTCAGAAGCTTCATCTAAAATTACTTATGCCAGTGCTTTTGACCCATATTTCTTCCTTTTGTTGAGGGAAAGACGAGCCACTTCCCTAGCTCACATGTAGGACTCAGTTGTGGAAGTTGAGTCGAATATATTGGTTGTTGATCGACTCATAAATAAAGTTGATAGATACATACCCAAAAAGAGATCTGAAGCCTCCACATCTAGTTCTTCTACAACTTACCCTCAAGTGGACGAATTGACAAAGATAGTAAAGACTCTGTCTGCAGATATGGAGAAAATGAAAGAGGAGGGAAAACAATCTTACATAAATCCTTAGAACATTGATAACAGAGGAAATTTCAAGAGGCCAAACAACAATGTTCCACATATTATGCCAAGGGAACAAAGAAGAAGATATGGGGATGATCAGAAGATTCAAACCCCTCTCCAAAATAACCTGGTTGATGGTGAGGGAGGAGAGGAGATAGATGAGCTTGGTCCTAAAATTCACTGTATTGAAGACACCTCCCCTTTCCCCCATCTGACTCAATCTGCATATGAAGAATCCCTCATGAATAGTCAAATCAATGAACTGAGTAAGGGGGAGAAGGCTAAAGCCAACACTACTCCTAACAGATACAACCTTAGGTAAAAAAAGAATGAAGGGAAGTCTAACATCCTTGATCATCCCCTCATAGTAGAAAGGCCTGCTAAGCCTGCAACACTCACTACCAAGGAAAAGAAAACTCAGAATATTTCATCAACAACCAAAGACCTTGTCCCTAATATAAGGGAAATTCCTAAGCCTCCGTCCTTCTTTAGTTTCGAGAAGGAAATTCAAAAAATTAGAATTCTTGTACCCCTCTCGAAACTAGTTAAAAATGAAGATTTCAAAAGGTCCCTCTCCAAACTGTTGCAGTCTGAGCCACCTCAACTTACCACAGACTTAGTAGATATCCAAGATGAAAAGTCAACAGTCATCCTAGGTCCCATGGTAGAAGATAGAGATGATTCATCCCCTCCCTTCTACACATCCCTGAACATACACAATGAGGTGTTGCATAACTACCTGATGGATTCAAGGGCTTCCCATAACCTCATGCCCAAAATAGTCATGGAAGAATTGGGACTGGAAGTAACAAAGGCCTATCATGATTTGTACTCTTTTGATTCAAGAAGGGTGCAATGTCTTGGAGTCATCAAGGACCTGGTGGTGTCCTTATTTCAGCTACCAATGAAGAGTGTGGTCATGGACATTGTAGTAGCTGATGTCCCCCCAAGGTTTGGCATGTTGTTGTCAAGATCTTGGATTAAACATCTTGGAGGAACATTATAGATGGACCTCAAATATGTGACTATTCCAGTATTTATAGGAGAGCAGAGAAGATTTTACAGAGAATCTCAGTTGGCTTACATTTTCAGTGACGAAGCATACTCCACTAATCATCCTATCTTTGCAATTGACACAGATTTGGGGTCTAGTTTGTTGCATCTCACTGATACTCCTGAAGCCCCTCTTGAAATCATAAAGAAGCCCATTTATTGTCATGAAATACATCCTCCAACTACCTCTGTGTGGAATATGTTCTTCGACGGAGCCTCTTCTAGTGAAGGTGTTGGTGCTGGAGTGGTTTTTGTGTCACCTTGTCAAGAAATCATATCCCTGTCATACAAGCTAGAGTTTGAAACTACCAATAATGTGGTAGAATATGAAGCTCTTGTTTTAGGTTTAAGGGCTGCAAAGGAAATGGGGATTAAAGAGGTAGCAGTGTTCGGAGATGCTGAGTTGATAATCCAGCAGGTCATAAATGCTTATCGGGCTAAACATCCTTGGCTCAGAAGTTACAAAAATGAGGTGTGGGACCTAATTGATAATTTCTTCTTGGCTTTCAACATTTCTTTTATTACAAGAAAAAAAAATACTTTGGCCAATTTCCTAGCTATCTCAGCTAGCCAGTTTAGGATCCCTCTGCGACCCAAGATCAAATATGATGTTGAGATAAGATATAGATCATCTGTATCAGACAATATCAAGCATTGGAAGGTGTTTTAGGATGATCTTGAAATCAAATAATTCCTTGAGTCAGTTGATGAGTTCTCTGCATTGCACATTGATCAAGATCCTGATCCCGAAGGTGATATTCACCCTGAGGTATTTTTAAATAAAATTTCTAATCATGATATTGTTCAGTTTCCTAGCAATCATATTCCAAGGGGACTAGTTCCTTTATAAATATTGCTCGATGGAAATGATGTGGCAGTGAAGGGTAAGGTTTCAAATGAGGATGTTGATGTAACTGAATTCAATATTGGCACAGAGGAGGATCCTAAGTTCGTCAATTTGTCAAGCAACCTGTCAAGGGAGCAGAGAGCTGAGTATGCTGAGTTATTAAAAGAGTTTGTTGATGTGTTCTCCTAGACCTCTGAAGACCTCAAGACATATGACACAACTGTCATTGAGCATAAGATCCCACTGAAAGAAGAGGCTAAGCCATTTAGGCAGAAGCTAAGACAGATTAATCCAATGTTGTTGCCTGTCATGGAGAAATAAGTAAAGAATCTTTTGGATGCTCAAATCATAGTCCCTTTGAGATATTCTTAGTGGGTGGCTAATCTGGTGCCAATAAGAAAGAAGAGTGGAGAAATCAGACATTGTGTTGATTTCAAGAACCTAAACAGGAGCTCAAGAAAGGACAATTACCCCCTACCTAAGATGGAACACATATTGCAGAGGGTAACTGGTGCATCCAGGATATCCATGATGGATGGTGTTTCTGGCTATGATCAGATAACAGTCTTGTCTGAGGATAGAGAAAAAACATCCTTCACAACTCCTTGGGGAACATTCATGTATGCCAAAATTCCTTTTGGATTTATGAATACAGGAGCAACATTTCAATGAGCCATGGACATAGCCTTCATTGGGGAGAAATATCAGTTTGTGGTGATTTATCTAGATGACATCACTATCTTCTCTAGATTTGATAAAGAGCACTGCTATCACTTGAGGAAGGTTTTCTTGAAATGTAGAAGGTTTGGTCGTTCCTTAAACCCCAAGAAATCTTTGTTTTTCAAGATCCTTGAGTTTGACCTGGAAATAAAGCCCACCAAGATGGTTAAAGGGAAAGGTTTAGATAAGATGCTAGTCGAATCTAATTATAAGGCCTTGGGGGTTACCTTCATCAATGCTTACTCAGAAAATCAGCAAGATGAGTTTTCCAACAAAATCTCTCAGGGTGGTTTATCACTGGCAGAGTGCACTTGGTATAGAGACATTATGTATTTTCTGCTAGAATTGAAACCCCCTGATGGAGTAGGGAAAAGAAAGGAAATAGATTTAAAGATCAAGGTAGTTAGGTATTGCCTTATTGACCAGGTTTTATATTGGAAATATCCTCTGGGAGTGCTTCTGAGATGTCTGAACCCACATGAGGCCAAAAGAGTTATGTTTCATTTCCATAGCAGCCTCTGTGGGGGACACCATTTTTGGAATACCACAACCCACAAAATTATCAGGGCTGGGTACTACTGGCCCACCTTATTCATTGATGTCTGTAGAGAGGTCAGAGCCTACATCAAATGCCAAAGGTTATCAGGAAAGCAACAGCTCAAATCTCTGCCACTAAATCCTGTAGTAGCTTCAACACCCTTTCAACAATGGGGGTTGGACTTCATTGGAGAAATTCATCCTCCCTCAAGCGACCAACACAGATGGATCCTGACTGCAATAGACTATTTTACCAAGTGTATAGAAGCTATCCCCACCAGGAGTTCTTCACACAAAGTTATCATCAGCTTCCTGGAGGATATCATAGCAATGTTTAGTTGCCCCAGCAAGATTGTCATTGATAATGATGCCTCTTTCAGGTTTGAGCATCTAGTTATGTTCTGTGAGTAGTTTGAGATTTCACTGATTCATTCCACTCCCTATTATACTCAAGGAAATGGAATGACAAAGTATTCCAATAAAATCTTGATCAAGCTCATTAAAATATTGTTGGAAGATAATTAGAAGGCCTGGGACTCAAAACTCAAATTCTCTCTGTGGGCTGACTGAGTGACAACAAATAAATCCATGGGAACCTCCCCCTTTCAACTTGCTTATGGGACATAAGTTGTTTTTCCCACTCAGCTAGCTCTACCTATAGCTAAATTATTTCAATATTATGGAGAGATAGACCATATGGTTAGAAGAATCCATCAAATGGTGGAAGTGTAGCAGACTAGGGAGCAGGCAATGGACAGAGCTCACAGTCATCAGCAGAAGATCAAATAGGCCTTTGACAGGAAGGTCAGAAAAGAGGAATTCAAGCTGGGAGATCTGGTGCTTAAGTGGGATGCGCCTAGGAAATTTAGAGGCAAACAAAACAAGTTTGAAGCCCTCTGGATTAGGCCCTTCAAAATATCTGAAGTATTTTTAAATAACACCTACAGGTTACAAGATTTGGAAGGAGAGGAGGTTTTTAATGGCCCTATGAATGGGCATTTCCTGACGAAATGTTTTTTTTGAGCCTTGAGTGGCTCTTGACATTTTTGTAAATATTGTTTTCTGTTTGTGTTCGGTTTCAATAAGGGACTCCATATCCCAACAACAAGGCACTGAAGCTGCAAAAGAATTTCTTGGTAGCCTGCAAGGGGCGTGCCATCCCCCATGGGGCGTGATTTTATCACTAATTTTGGTAGTGGTGTGTTTCCTCATGAATTTCTCTTCATTGGCAAAATGGAGGAAGAAAAGGGTGAAAAAACCCACTTGTGCTAAGTTTTGAGCGGGCACATTTTTTCTAAAGGGCGCTCAGATCTAGGCGGCCAAAATTTGTGCGCCCAGATCTATGACGTAGATCCCATTTCAAACCCCCCCACCATTCTTCCTTTAATGAAGGGGGGGGGGTCTAGAATTAGCACTAAAGGGTGCTCAAATATTAGCATCCAGAATTTGTGTGCCCAAATCTACGACACAGATCCCATTTTGGACCCCCCCCAGCCTTTCTGCCTTTAATGGGGGCGGTACGAAATGGAGTGGTTTCAAATGGGCCCCACTCCTGTCTTGTCACCCTCCTATTGGTTTTCATAGCCCTCCCTCTAAACCACTTACCTCCTTTACTCTCCACTGCCATCTTCCCGTCACTCACCTATTTCCATGTGTCTCGCACTCCCTGTCACCCCCCACCTCAGCTGATTGTTCCCTCTCCCTATCGTTGAGTCAATGTTTCTCCTCGTGCTTTCCTCCACCTTTTTTTCTTGTACACCTGTCCCCCCATTCTCCCAGGAGTTGTGTCCTCTTTCCTCTCATCCCTCTCACCTCCCGACACCTGCATCCTTTCATCCACCTCATCCTTCCCCACGTCTTCCACCTATGACCTATCTCAGTGCAGTGCATGCACTTTCTACTACCCGCACTCTCCTAGTCACCTTCCATCCATCATATTTGTCCACATGGTTGTCTCGCATTTCACCTCCCCCATCAGATCCTCATCCACGCTCATCGACAGGTCCTCTTATAGCAGTCCAGCGAAGCAACAGACAACCAATGATAGTCTTCCATGACTCCTAGGTGTAGAGTTGACCAAGGCATTTCAGATTCCGATGAAGCAGTTAATGTAGATGTGGAAGGTGGGTGAGACATCATTTCCTTCCATAAATGGAAAGCCAGGAAAAGACAAGTGCAGAGGTGATTGCTAGTCCTTTCTGATAAATATTGCATCCGTCAGAAGACTGCATGGGCAGTCTTCCCAACGTCTTCATGCGCGGACTGGCATAGAAGCTCCTAAACATCAAGCGTTGAACTCCAGACATGATCATGTCTCAGACATCTGAGCCTGTCTGAGTATATGTAGGCATTTTTTCCACTTTTTGTTGGTATAGATGGTAGAGATAATCTCTTGACTGTAAAGTTTTGATGAAGCACTGGTTTCCCTAGTTATGCATCTGTATGTGAAATTTCTTGTTTAATGATAGTCTACTTTTTCCATCTTGTTTCCATCCAATGTTGAAAGAGTTCATGATTGATTGATTCACATGAAGCATTGTGTCAGTGTTATATAAAGGTTTTATGTTAACATTGTTATGGTTTCTTTTAATGTTCTTATGATTTGAATACAATAAGTTCTTGTGTTTAAATTTTTCCCCTTCGGGCTATTGGGAGCTTCATGTTCACAACAGAACTCTGCACTCTCTCATAGAAGTCTTCCTCCTACTCACCCTTATTACAACTCACTGTCTAAAGTTAAATTAATACCTCACTTGTTCATGCATAGACTTAGTCTAGGATTCTGAGTTAAAACAATATTGTACTGAGTTTACTTCCATTCGATCACCCTCTTTTTAAACAAATCGTGACATATAAATGATGGGTGTGAGGCTCTGCTCTTGCTACAATCCAAGAGTGACTTATGACGCTAACATAAACAAAAGGTTAATGTTGATTTTTAGGCTTCCTACGCCTAGATTCCAAATGTTCTTGAACACTAGTATCTCGTTCAATTGCTTCCCAAGAACAGTTAAGCACAACACGGGTCCTAGCAGTGTCTAAAATAGTATGAAACATGTTCAAGGCAATGTTAGTCTAGTCTTGGATACCGGGATCAAGATTGGGCTTCCTTGGAATAGGAACAATCATGAATAGAAAAATTGTCAAAGAATCAATAACGGAAAAATAAATATGTATCGATGAAAATCAAGTAATAAAATTAACTAGAGAGATATTGAAGATTTCCCCAGTATGGTCACCAAATAAATGTTGAGGAAAAGATATGAATTGATCTTACTCAATCATTTTCAGACTTTACTTGGCTAAAGCAAAGTAAACAGGAATATCACCCTATGTTTATAGCCAACAGAAATAACATCTTAACTCACAAGTATTAATTATGAGTGCTTAGGCTAGTCTTTTATCAACAAACACTTGCTGGAAATTCACTTTTTATGTAATTTTCTGAATATAAAAGTTGCTGAAATGAATGTAAGAACAGAAGTAAAGACACCAAGATTATAATAAATATATATGAGACATAAAGAAATCCTTTATTTCATTCCAATTCACCAAAGAGTCATTTCTTTACAAAATCTCATACAAAAATCTTGGACCAAAGTCAAACTTAGACATCCTCGATGGAACATACAAAAGGACCTCTAACAGAAAACCAAAACCGAACTCTAAAAACTGGATCAGCTTGCCACAGATTGTTTCCCACTCGGCTCTGCACAATAACCTTTATCAGTCATAAAAATTAATTCACAAACAGACAAGTCTACACAGAGTATCAAAGATAGATCAATGCCTCTGAAGAACAAGTGTCTGAATGATTTAACTCAACCCTGGATATTGCTATCTACAATAAGACCCTGCTATCATAAAATAGCATTAGGTTATGATGAATATATGAAGGAATGAAAACTGAACTGTCTTAACATGAACTCAAGGAGAAAACCTTAGCATGTTTTTGCTTTTATCCCCCTTTGTTCCTCCCTTTTGTTTTTCTTTTAACAAGTTATAATTGGTTGAAGTAGTTAAACCAACTCATTAGTTAAGTTAATTAAAAAACTCAACTAACCTTAGTTAGGGGGAAAAGTAATAATTATAATAAGGGTCATAAATAAATAATAACTAGTAGGTGGGACCCCTTGTGACTCCCTTTAGTTCATAACAATCATAACAATCATAACATAACCATTAGTTAAGCAAAACACACCTCTTTGTGTCTCCCACCAACATATTTACTTTTTGCAATTTTAGCTCATGAAATTTGAAATTATCTCAAAAATAATACTCATATATCCAAAATAAAACATGTTGTCCAAAGATCCATGAAGTCAACTGTCATAAAACAATATATAACATAAAACTCAAAAGCCATATTTCCTAGTCTGTGATGCAACCCTTCCTTGGTTGCTGTTGTCCCTTCCTGATTTTCCTAAATTTTCCTTTTGCTGTGCAGATCCTTTAGGCTTAATCTTGCTAATAATGTGGGAACAATTGTCCCTCAAATGCATCCGAGAAGTCACAGATTTATCAGAGTCATTGGAGGGTGAGAAAGGGGTAGCAGTGGATTTTCCTTTATCAAGTGCATGGTGGGATTCAATATTCAATCTCTTGCTAGCATGGGAGGATATCACTGGTGAGTGGTTAGGGGTAGCTTTAACAATGGGGTTCAAAGGTGGAGGATCAGGCAAGGACAAGTTGGGCCAGCCACGATGTTGGGAGACTATTGGGTGGACAATCTCCTACCATACATCATTTTCAAGGACCTCTAGTTGTAAGGATACATGAGGAAGTACAGGGATACTAGGGGCTTGCGGGGCTTGGAAAGGAGGCCTTTAAGGCCTAGGTTGGACTATTCCCTACCCAATCCAGTTAAAGAATCCGGCATGAAAAAATTGGCCAAGCTCTTCTGAATCAACATCAAAATTTATGGAGAACCTGGGCCTTTGGGCCTCGGTTCTAGTTACCTCTACCTCTGTTTCCTCGGCCATGGCTTTCTCAACTGAAAAAACTCATCATGCATGTGTGATCGATTAGCAAATAGTATTTTAAATAACCATGCATGACAAGTCTTAAAAATATGAAATAGATTTGGCTCAGGATGTATCAGGCTCATGCAATCCAATCCATACAAATTGTTTTACTGTTAATCAACAAGAAGGGGGGTGAAACTAGGTCTTGGGATATGTGAGGGGTTTGTATTGAGTGAAAATATGATATAATTAAAGGGGAGAAGAAATGGTCACTTCTCAATGACAACAACAATCAACTGTAAAGAAAACCAATAAAACCTCACTGCAATCCACCCAAGACACTGCCACTTTCATCTAATTTAACACAGAATTTCCCTTGACTGTAATCAATATCAGAATAGGGGGGTGAAAATATGAAATAAGAATGTGATAAGATTTGTAATTAGTGGAAAATTAGATAATGGGAGGGGAGGATAACGATTATTGTTCATGAAATTAATCAAGTGATCCATAAAACATTCTGCAGTAAGAATAGATGCACCAACCAACAACCATCATGACCAAAAATCAATTACTTTGTACTTAACTAGTTCATTGTCCAATAATCAAATATCCAACACAGTGCCATCAAAAAACAGTAAGTATCCCACATAATTTGTAATAGGTTATGTTCCCTTCATTTACACATTCTTCATTTTATAACAATTTACGAATAGTACCCAATTCTAATCTGTAACTATCAAGATCAACCACTGACCATGCAATTCTTTAATCCACAACTATACTCAAATTCATGTTTTCAAAACAATAATGAAGTCACTATTATTGCAGTAGAGTCCATAAAAATGCAATGATATTCGTTAACATATATACGCAGTAACCAAAATAATCAAGACCAAATTGCCACGCCTGAAATGACGATTAATCATACAACCAACAACCATCATTTAGACAGAAGCTATGCACAGGGTAATTTTCCCACGCAATGTAGTTTTTCCACTATAAAAAAAAAACAATTCAATGTGACATAAAATCTAGGCCACCTATCCAACACGACTGCCATCAACAACATGCTTGTTTTGACAAGTGATTGATTGCAATAAATAACCAAATTTATAACTTCTATGGGTGCCTCTGAGTGTGAAAATCAGGCTATCTGTATTACACAGAGTGTGCAACTAACAAACCTCCATGGTTCAACATTTCCACTTAACACAATCAAACTCACATTCAAGATAATAACTCAACATATCGAACTGAGATATTGATTTAATCACACTGTGGTCAACCATGTTGTGCGCACTCAGGCCTATTCAACCAATAATACAAGGTTGTAGTGGATATCCTTTCTACAGTCATCCACTTTAGTAGTCATTCGACCCCAAAGAAAACCTTATTTACCATGAAAATTATCTATTTGTAACCACCCAACGCGACGTGAGTAGCGTTAAGCATTTTCACTGATGATAGCTAAACATTCAAATAATCACTAGTGAAAAAACCAGCGATCATGTATCTTCCAAACAATTTGCCACTGTTGTAGAAAATCAATCAACTAGACAAATTGTGGTAGCTATGCATACCCATGCATCCAATTGAATTGGGGTAGAGGCCCTTTCCAATAGAAATATTGAGCTATTAACATAAGGAGGGTGGATGTATCTTTTGAAAGTGAAATTGGCAACAAAGGGTTTATCCTTATCATCACAGATGTAGTAAATAAATTTTAAACCAACAGGATTGCCATATGACCAACTGGGTGAATTCATATTCACAAGTAATTGACCATACATTTGATCCACGATAACCCATAGCAACTTGACAGGAATGACAATCTCCTTCACAAATTCGGATACTGGAGGGTTAAGGGTCTACTCTGTGTCCAATACCAGGGAACGGAGCCAACTCCTCATAATGGTGGAACTTTCGAGGCCAAGGGTGTGCACACAAAGAGATACATGATTCATTTGTGGAAAAGTAACAATCCATGGTAGGGGGCCCCCAAAAAAAGAGGGTGAGGCTCTCATTCAGCCGGACAGTTTATTTAATGCACGCAAGGTATAACCCTCGTGTTCTTCGTCCAAACTACCACAATACTGAGGTGAAGACAACCCTGAGTAAGAATATGAGATCCCATTTGGTGGCCTTTAGTGATGAAATCAAACATTCCCCAAATGAACAAAACACAGTGATCAAGAGTGCCTTCAGCCATTAAACCCATAAAAAACAGAGACTGGACAAGTAGTTCACACGTGTGGGGACAACTATCCACCCAATAATTAAACAAAAACCCTCCAACTGAACCAGTAGTAGTAACAAAGAGCTATCACCAAGAAGGTCGATAACCAATATGAACTCAAAATATTATAGGAAGAACCATCCATTTTCATTCAAACACCAAAATTTCATAGAGTTGCAATGCTTAGGAAAAACACAAACCCATACACCTGAGCCAGTAATCATTTCATAACTAGAGAGAAGTAAAGAATAGCCAAAAAGAGGACATACCTATTAATTGAATTCCTTAAAACAAGAGTTGTCTTAGAAGTTCCACCCTGCTAAAATTTCGGAGCATAAGCACAACAACAAGAACAAACAATAGCCCGACTAGGGTGGCGACCAACGGGAAGAGTAAAGGTGGCGTGAAGTAAATGCACGTCGCCTCCACCCACATCTCATTAACTCAAGATTACATGCCAACAAATTCTCCATTAACATGGTTAATCAAACATGTATTGAAACCATCACCACATCAAAAGACAATAGTGCGATCACCCAATCTTATTTCACATCATATAACTCAAACAAAATCACATAACCATCAACGTTCACCACCTTATCAAATGAGCCACCGATGTTTAATCTATCCAAATATACCATATGTGGATCAGCCACATAATTCAATTAACCATTATATGACCATTAGCACTATCACATTGCCAAGTGCACCACCAATATTTCACACCATATTCATATTAAACATGTCATTCATTCACAATTTCATAACCATTTACTTGCTAGCTAGGGCTTAACAATAATCATCAAGTGCTCTCATGGATGTAGTATATCTAGGATAGCTTTTAAATCTTCGCCTTGAAATTGTTTCTCATTTATTCTAAGTTATTCACATGTGATATTGCAGAACTAGGTCCCCTTCCCTTGCATTTGTTCTAGTATTTTGCTCCTCTCAAAACTGCTTTTCATGTAATTTTACTAACGTGTTTGTTATGCAGGTGCCATAAGAACAGCCAGTAATGACATTAAGGTATAGCATAGGCTGTAGTAACATAAGGAATCAATCTTTCATAAGCTCAATTTATAACCAATAACAGAAAGATCTTCATCAACCATGCGTCGCACATCATCTCAACATAAAAAATGAACAAACTTGCTTCCCAATAATTCAAGGGGGTCCCACCTACTAGTATTATTTAGTTTTTATAATAAAAGGCTTTAGAAATACCTTGTGGGTGAAGCCTCATTGACATTTTCAATTGTCAATAGGTGGGTCTACTAGTAATACGGGTGTTAAATGATAGGTACCAATGCGATCAGGGAGAAAAGATGGATCCAATGGGATAGGGGCCAAATAAGGGTGTCAAAGAAGGGTTAGGTCCACAAAAAAAAATGTGTTAAAAATGATAGGTATCACTAGAATCAGGGCAAAGAGAGGAAACCTATGGAATAGGTCCCAAATAAGTGTTCCGGTGGGACCACTATACTCCCACGGAGTTATGTCCCAGCCTGAATAATAATGCAATGACGAAATGCCCAAATTATTAATAGGAAGAAATTTGTAGTAATTTTGCAACCAAAATGAAGAAGGCACAGTTGCGCGACAATAGATCTTGTCTATTCTATTTTTGTTTCCGCCCCCAGGGGTAGGATATTTAGGGTTTCTACATACAAGGGTTTCCCTTGTGCTATATATCTTTGATATATGTGTGAGGTCCAACAGTAGTACTCGACCCAATATCTCAGGGAACCAACTAAGGAGGCTAGAATGTGCCCTTAGCCGTACTACCAGACTACTGAGGTACTAGAGAGAATATTCCTGAGTGTTATTCTTGGGCTTTAGGATATCTGGGCTGATCCATATACATGTTTTGTCTGATGAGCTACCACTCGAAGGGGTAGCAACAAGGTTACAAGGGTGGCCAACAGATGTGCGCTTTAGTACCTCTTGTATTTCCTGTGTGTATAACTCCCTGACCATGAGTTTGTGCGCATAATGTCATATCTCTATAGATTTAAGATGTCGGAATATGTCTCTACCCTAAAAAATCTTAACCCACAATTTTCTGCCGAGGAAGGTGATCTGATACCACTAGTAGTATTCTAGATATAAAATAGTATGTAGAAAAAAAATATTTTAGAATAGAAATTGTAGAGAAACAATGATATAAATAGAACAATATTAGAATAATACTAGAATAACACCAGAAAGAGAACCTTGATTAATGATAGAAATGTTCACTTGCCTCTTCAAGGGGGAAACCTCCAGCAGAGCAATGCTCTATTACAATAATCTCCAATACAAGGTTTCTCATACCCTCTATTCCTATTTATACTAAATCTATCTATACAAAGGAACAATCTAGGGAAGATCCTTCCAGAAGCAAAATCTTATATTAGGTCTTCTTACATTTGACTTATTCCTCCTTATTGCTAGTCCTTATTAATATTGGGCTTTATTACAAGGAGTTATATTATTCTACCTATGTGAGGGGTTAGGGAGGTTAGGTCCCTAAAATATTATCGAACTGTAACATGAGACACAAACATGTGCCATGTTCAAGGGAGAAAACAAACAACTACCATAATGATTTCCAAAACTTGAACCACTTCCTTCAATACTCCCCCACCATTATTGGCAAGTACCTCTTTGTTTTTTAACGAGATTGAGGAGGATAATAGTTGCCCGATATATATCATCTTCGATGAGTCCCTCATCACATGTTTAACAAACTTAAAGGAGGGGTTTGATCCCATATGGATCCTTTGATGCATAATTTATTGGGCCCAAAGAAGGAAAGATTGGTGGTCTTTTCATGTTTAGAGAGTCCAAAAATATCTTAAATAAGACTCCAATAGTGTTATTTTTCATAAAGTTAGTCGCCCAAGCTCAAAAAAGTATAAAACATTTCAAGGGATAAATATTCTAGCCAAGGTTGACTAGATTATTTATTTTTCATAATTAGTCCATCCGATATGAAAAAGGGTTAAACCTACACCGAATAGTCTCCCTTTCAAATCATTTTAATGAGTGTGAAAAGAAAAAAACTCACTTGGAAATATTTTTATGTTTAGGGAGTTTTAAAAGAGATTAAAGGAGACTCGAAAGACTTCATTTTTCAAATAATTTTTATGAGCCTGAAAAAGTGATAAAAATATGCTCAATTTTACTCCAAAGAGTTCTATTTTCATATATTTTTTATGAGCCCAAGAAAGTGACAAAATATGATTGGTTTTCTACTTCATCTTTTAACGAGATTGACACATAAAGTGAACTGTGCTCGAGGTCGGTTTCATTTTTACACGAGCTTGAAACAAAGAATAAAATTGTTCTTAGGGTCAATTTCATTTTTGCACGAGATTGAAATAAATAATAACACTATGCTCTAGGTGTCTGTTTCATTTTTACATGAGCTTGAAATAGAAAATAAACTATGCTTCGGTGATACCCATTAGCAGGTTTTCTTCCCAACATGATTCCCAGAGGTTAGTTCTTTTCCCCTATCATGATTGGAAGAATATAGAGGCTTGAATCCAACATGATGTACAAAGGTTGGATACATGCCCCCTAATATTCGTTTCATCTGTTGACTCTTATTCTACACCCAAAATGACTCTTGGCTACTAATAGGAATAAGCTCACCAGAGAGGGAGGAAGAAATACTATCAACTGAAACAAGCATATGGAATGAAGGTTTAGGTATGATATCTAGTGGAAGACACGAATTAATTGGAGGGGGTTATGTTTCATTTTTTAAAGAGCTTGACATAGGAAAATAACTATTCTCATAGTCATTTGTTTGATTTTTTAATGAGAATGAAACATGAAAAGAACTATGCTCATAAATCTTGATGATGGCTTCCAAGAGGTCTTCATTAGATAGAAGAATAATTCTCTGAAAGGAATACATGTCAAGAGATGTATTATGAACAATATGGGGGAGAATAGGCTCCAATGTCCCTAGCGACGGAGTTACCATGTCAACCATTGAATTTAACTCCAAATAAGGCGAGCATATAGAGGGAAGATCTTTCTCATTCAAAGTTGAATGCATGGGACATGATGCTACATAATTAATATGTGGTGGGTGGGATACCATTTGCATATAAGGAACATTAAAGGGAGTCAGAAGTTTGGTATTCATATCAAGACCATTGAACAAAATATATTCAATGGTCACAATGTTTCCATTATGAGAGAAATGCATCACTCGAAAGAGTGTGGAGACGACAAATTTCATAGTGTAAACATAGTCCGCCCAATGAGAAAATTAAAGTCAAAGGGGTCATGGACTATCATAACATCAATACATATAGTTTTCCTTTCTAAGGTGATGGTGTTACACACCAAAATGTCACATTTTTGTTTTGCACCCTAAGTGTCACAAGTGTCGCAAAGTGACATATACACCTTAGTAAGTGTCACATGCATTGTCACGAGTGTCATATGCAACTTCCCAAGTGTCAAATTCACTTTTTGAGGTGTATTCACCCCTTGAAACCATGAAAATAGTTTTTCATGACCCCTACATCATATGGGAGGAGGAAATCCATCATTTCTAGGTCAAAGCACACCTTTTCCTTGGAAAATTTGACCTTTTTTTGGCATTTATAAAGGGTGGCACTCCCATGACCATGTGTAGGGATATTTGTTGCTCCCCTACCCATGTATTGGGAGCACCACTTTTGGAAAATGTCTCCCTTTCTCTCACTTTGTTGATTAAGGTTGGTTGTCATTGATGTCAACCCTTGAAGAAAGACCCGTAGCACAAAGTTTTGGGTAATGGACCCAATAGTGTTTGATGTAAATATGACTCATTATTTTTTTGTCATGGTTGATAAGATGTAAATATGGATGAACTCCAAAGTGGTCCCCTTATGGTG
>SNQJ01S0109932.1:0-29107 GCA_010110895.2 Picea sitchensis
ACCTTTTGTAAAATGGAGGGTAAAACCGTCTGACTGTAAGATGCACACCTAAGACTCATATGACTTCCAAATTGAGTTGTTCAAGTTGCAGAGTATGTATTTTATAATTTTACATCTGTTCATACCTTTAATTTTTCATTTTGAAACAAAAAACCTTCTGTTGTGCACAAAGGCTAAAAATTGCCTTGTAAATGCAAACAAATGCATAAAAATGCATGAAACTAGGGCATGATGAAAAATGCACGCCCTAGGAAGAAAACTCCATGTATGGTCTTGGTAATTTACAAATTACAAGTTATAATACTGTGGAAATGTTGTAAACCCTAAATACCATATATTAGGGTGATTTGTGCCAATAATTTAGTAAAGGTTTGATGATCTAGGTGGATATTGGTGGCCACCCACCTATTCCAACTGGCTCCTCTTGTCTGTTTTTAGTTCAACACATTATTCTGTACTTATTTGCAATTGTGGGTTCTACACTTCTGGGGATATCTGAAGCCATACACATATTCCAGGTGGATACTAGTGGCCTCTCACCTAATCCAAATGGGCTATTTTGTATGTTTTCATGTCATCACATCTTGCTGTACTTCCAGGGTCGTTTTGGATCCCTAACCAGTGTTGATTTTGGCTCGCCACAGTCAAATTGTAGACGGAGTTAGATTTTGATGGTGTAATGTGTAGTTCTCTGAAATCCCTTTCCAACGAGCTCTCACACACCTAAAATGGAGGTCGTATGCAAATTTTATGACCCCAAGAAGTTGAGGTACCAACTTACCCATAGAGGCCCACATGAATTTAGGCGTTTCACCTCCTAGGGTTAGGTTTTTGGATGTCTAGGGTTTTTTCATTCATGAGTAATATAAGAAATGCCTCTGGAGCCTCATTTTAATAATTCTGCTCAGACAGATGTGCATAGCAACCACATCTGTTCTCATAGATAACTACCACCATTCGAGCAAGTGTTTCAGTTCTGCAGTTTTACAGTTTCAGCCTATTTCATTTATTCAATAGAAAATATTGTTCACTGGATATCTGTGTTGTTATTCATATCTATGTGTTTACTGTATTCAGTTTGTTAATTAGTTCGTTCCACTCCTAAATCTGGATTAGTGGTATAAAAGTGGTATTTTCTTCATTTATTTTTCTTTGTGTATGTCCCTGAAAAGATCTAGGTACAAGAAGTTGGGACTCGAACTAATCGATCTGTTGCAATATCGGTCGCATCGAACCAGACAAAAACCCATGGGGGATGAAAATAAAGATGATGGAGAAGGAGATCCTTTTAAAATGTTGCTTGAGGAAGCCCTCGCATGACAAAGCAACAAAATGATAGACAACTTTGCATAGATCCTTCGACGACTACCCATAGGAGAAGCATCTTCATCAAGCGACCATTCAACCCCCTTCAAGGTAAAGGTAAATTTTGATATTCCATTATTTGAAGGACTGATACATGCAAATGATATAGATAAATGCTTGAATCTACTCGAAGGGTATTTTTCGGTCCACAATTTTTTCGATAGAGAAGAGATTACTTTTGCATTTCTCAAGGCCGTCCCCCATGTTAAGGACTAGTGGGATACTTACTCTGAGCAAAGGGTTGTAGAGGAATATGCAATATTTGTGGTTGCCCCTACATTGGAATCCTTTCGGGATGCCATTAAAGAACAATACTACCCTGTTGAAAGCTATGAGGCCCAGTACACCAAATGGACCACCCTGCGTCAAGAAAGGGACCAGATAGTACCAAATTTCACTAATATTTTCCATACCCTGCACACCAAATTGGGTACCAAAGACTTTGAGAGACATCTGGTGCTCAAATATCGCTGTTGTTTGTATAGATATATTCAAACATAAATGGAGTTTCTGGACATCCCTTCATTGGGCAGGACTTATAGATATGCCATCAAGATCGAGCATAAATTTAAGCAGAAGAGGCGAGAGTTTGGATCTGCAAACTTCTCACAGCCAAAGCAGGGAAAATGTGGCCCCAACCCACATAGTAAGAGACCAAGCCGATATGGAGGCTCTTAGGACAACCAGTCCAAGCTGCAACACAAGAAGGGAAATGAGAAGATGAAGAAGGACACAAAAAATGGTGTGAGTACCATAAAATCCCTTGGAACAACACTAAATAATTCCGCTCCAAGGAGTCGCTCGTGGCCGAGCTGAAGGATTCTGAGTCAGAGGTAGATTCTGATTTCGAATCAAATCCAGAGGGAGGGAAGTGGATTATCGATTTTGAACCTAGTTCCACTGCCGCTACCACCAAATTCCAACCGAGCGAACCAGAAGAACCAGAGGAAGGGGAGTGCCTCTTTCACTCATAGATGTGGGTGAAGGGGGTTCCACTTCATTTTATTGTCGATAGAGGTAGTTAGAAGAACCCAATATCAACAGAGGTCATCAAGTGGCTGGACCTGCCGACGACACTGCACCTGTAGTCCTACACCATCGGTTGGCTTTTCCAAGGGAGAGATCTCTGTGTCAACCAACAATGTCGTCTGCCCTACGACATCAAGCCTTTCAAATATGATGTATTGTGTGATATTTCTCCCCTTGAAGTTTGTGATTTTATTTTAGGAAAACCATACTTGTGGAAGTGTCATGTTGTGTATGAGTCTAGACCTCCCAATGTTATTATTAATTTGGGTAGACAATTGTACAGGATACCAAAGGTAGCGCCTCCTACCGCTATTTCTTTAATATCTGCTAAGAAATGCAGTAAGGTCATTTCATGGATCGAGAAGTTCATATTCTTTGTGATCCATGCTCATAGTAAGAAAAACATCACCGCCACATCCATGGCCTCTACATAGAGCCTCTCTTTGCAGCAGAAGCAAGTGGACGGGATCGTGGAAGAATAGAAAGACATCTTCTCCTCACCCACTGGGGTATCGATGCACTGCCAAGTCAAGCATCCAATTGATTTGACCCTCGGTGCACCTCTACCCAATGGACCAATCTATAATCACTCATTGATGGAAAATGATGAAATCAAGAGTCAGATCCAAGAGCTTCTTCAAAAGGGGCACATTAGACCCAACTCCTCCCCTTGCAGAAGCCTGATTGTACTGGTGCAGAAGAAGGATGGAACTTGATGACTCTACATTGATTACAGAGCTTTAAACAAAATCACATTCAGGAACCGTTACCCAATTCCAAGGATTGATGACCTTCTTGACCAAATCAAGGGATAAACATTCTTTAGCAAGATTGACCTAAAGTCTTGATACCACCAGGTTCCCATCGAACCAACTGGTGTATGTAAGACAACCTTCAAATCTAAAGAAGGTCTCTTTGAATGGATGGCCATGCCCTTTGGATTACCAAATGCACCAACCACTTTCATGAGGTTGATGGATGATATATTAGAACCCTTCACCAACTCTTTTGTGGTGGTATATTTGGATGAAATCCTCATCTTCATCAGAACTTGGGATGAGCATATGCGACATATTCAACATGTTTTGAGCACTCTGCGGTAGCACAAGCTATATGCCAACTTGGAAAAATTCTCTTTTGCCATGAACATGGTCCAATAACTGGGATACATTATTGATGAGCATGGGGTACATTTTGATCCAAGTATGATCCAAGTCATCCATATTTGGCCAACCCTGACCACACTAACCGAGCTTCAAAGCTTCTTGGGATTGGCTAACTTCTATCGACGATACGTGTTGGGATTCTCCCATATTGGGCCCTCAACCAGGTGACCAAAGGTGGTGGTAGGGAAAAGTTCATGTGGGGGAAGGAACAAAAATTAGCATTCAATGATCTGAAGCATCACTTGTGCTCATCTCCAGTACTCTCCTTGCACGATCTGAAGAAACCGTTCGAGATTGAGACTGACGAATCTAACTATGCTGTAGGCACAATTCTCACTCAACACGGTCATCGTGTGGCATACCATAGTGAGACACTCTCAGATAATGTTCAGAAATACCCCACCTATGACAAACAAATGCATTCCATTGTACAAGTTTGTTTTCAATGGAAACATTACATTCTGGGAAAGGAGGCGATCATCCACATTGATCATAAGCCTCTGCAGTTCATATAGACACATGGGAAATTGCAGAACGAACACTATCATAAGTGGTCCACCTACCTGAAACAGTTCCATCTCAACATCAAGTATAAGACATGGATATAAAATCGTGTCGCTGACTCCCTCAGTCGACCTCCCGTGGCTGCACTCACCACTGTGCTCCATTCCTATGGACATGAGGCATTTGAGTGGTCCCAACTTTATCAACAAGATCCAGACTTCACCACCACCTATCAAATCTTGGGTACAGGTGCGAATGTCATCGATTTTCACATCCAGGATGAACTATTATGCAATCTAGGCCATCTATGTATTCCTACAAGCAAGTGTGCAAAGTTGATTTGAGAAGCCCACTACAATCAGATGGAATGACATTTTGATGCGGAGAAAAATGTGGCTATTCTTTAGAAACATTTTATTGGCAAAAACTTCGACATGATGTCAACAATAATATCAGATCTTGCACTACCTGTGCCATTGCCAAGACAACCATCAAGAAACAAGGCTTATACACCCCTCTTCCTATAGTCGAGAAGCCTTGGGAATCCATCTCAATGGATTACATGTCCGTACTTCCATCCACCAAGCAAGGCAATGACTGCGTATTTGTGGTTGTTGATCGATTTTCAAAAATGGCCATCCTCATAGCCTACAAGAAGAATATCACAACAACAAATACTGCTAATCTCTTCTTCGAACGAGTGTGGGTGCATTTTGGGATACCACAGACCATCATCTCTGACCGGGAAAACATGTTCCTCAACACATTTTGGTCAAATCTCTAGTCACTGTTGGACACCAAGCTCACTAAATCCACTTCTTTCCACCCCCAAATATATGACCAAACATAGGTTTTCAATCAGATGATTATGCACATCCTGCGCATGTACAAACTCTAAGCATCCACATAGATGGGATGGGAGTCTCCCATATGCTCAACACAATTACAACATGGCTCACAATAGCTCCACCGACCATAGCCCATTTCAGGTGAGGTTGGGATTCCAACCCTTGGGTCCCATTGATGTTTCCCTACCTCTTGCCACCACACATACTGACTCTTCCCATGTTTAGTTTGAGACCGACAAAGCCACCAGATTCATTGAGCGGATTCAACACATCCACCAAAAAGTCCAGGAGATTTTGCAGAAATCCAATGCTAAGTACAAGCAATGCCATGATCAACACAGGGTACCACACCAATTTTAGGTTAGAGACAAAGTTTGGTTACATTTGCAGAAGGAGCATCTTGCGTGGCCCCATTGGAAGCTCCACCCACTTCTCTATGGGCCTTACATTATCACCAAGGCTGTGGGTAGCAATTATTTTGATATTAACACTCCACCCTTCCTTGTCCTACAGCCAATGTTCAATGTGGACCTCCTTCGACCATATTTTCCACCATTATTGGACACCTCAAAGATCACATAACAACTGATACCAACATAGCTCAACCTTGACAGCATGGAAACAACATCCACTAATCGGATAATGGACACACAAGTCAGGGAAACTCGCCAACAGAGGATATAACTTTATCAGGTTGTCAAGACAGGGAAACTAATACACCAAGGCAAGTGGCTCACCTGGGGCCAAATCCAGTAGACGTTTCCTCACATGATGGGGGAACTCACCGCAATGGAGACCATTGCTTCCTAAGGGGGAATGATTGATCCAGGTGGTTATTGGTGTCCACCCACTGATCCATGTGGATATAGGTGGCCACCCACCTTTTCCTACTTGCTCAAAACAATTTTCTGGCAATTTACTATTTTTAGCGGTTTTTAACTTCCAGGGCCATTTTGAGGGCCTAAATGAAGGTTTTTCAGGATAGATCTTCTCAATTATAGTAAACAAACCTGATTGAGCCCCATAAATGAATCTCCTCGACTATACCTTTCCAACAGACTATTGTGCGCCTAAAAAAAAGATCGTATGCAAAAGTCACGACCCTGGGAAGTTGATGTACTAACTTACCCAAACGAGGCTCACATGAATTTTGGCGCTTCATCTCCTAGGGTTAGGTTTTTGAATGTCTAGGGTTTTTGACATTCCAATTTATTGTAAAAATGCCTTCAAAGCCTCATTGTAATGATCTTCTTGTGAATGAGCACAACCGTCACATCTCTTCTCAGAGATAAGCTGCGACCATTCCAACAAGCTTGTTTTCCGCTGCATTTTACAGTTTCAACTTATTTCCTTATTGAATAGAAAACCGGTTTTATTGTACCTTTGTTATTCTGTGTTAAACATATTTTAATAATTTGTATTCATTTCGTTCTACTCATAAAACCTGAATCAATGGTATCAGAGCGGTCTGCTCCTTGTCGTCTTAATGCATGTCCCCAACGAGGTCAGGGTACAAAGAATTGGGTCTCAAGCTTGTTTCTCTTGAGGACAAAATCTCTTGCATGCCCAAGAGACCTCTCATGGAAGGAGAAAATAAATATGACAGGACATGATATCCTTTCAAAATGTTGCTTAAGGAATCCCTCACGCAACAAAGGAACGAGATGATGGATAGTTTCGCGCAAATCCTTCAACGACTACCAATAGGCAACACATATTCCTCGAATGGAGGTGCCACCCCCTTCAAGGTACAAATCAACTTCGATATTCCTATATTTGAAGTTCAGAGACACATATGTTGTAGATAAGTGGTTGAATCTACAAGAAGGGCATTTTTCTTTCCATAAGTTTTTGAATAGAGAAAATATTACTTTTGCACTCCTTAAAGCTGTTCCCCATGTGAAAGATTGGTGGGAAAATTTTCGTGAGCGAAAGGAAACAGAGGAAACCTCATTATTTACATTTGCGTCCACCTGGGAATCCTTTAGGGATGCTATTAAGGAACAATACTACCATATCGGAAGTTATGATGACTTGTATACCAAATGGACCACACTACGGAAAGAAAGAGACCAAACAGTGCTAGAGTTCACAAATATCTTCCATACCTTTCGTAGAAAGATGGGTATCAAATATTTGGAGTGACATCTGGTGCTCAAGTGTCATGGTGCTTTGCATACATACATCCAGACCAAAATGGAATTTTTGGACATCTCATCCTTGGGCGTGGTCTACCAATATGCCGTCAAAATCGAGCAGAAGCTCAAATAGAAGACGCGACAATTTGGGTCTGGGAACCCCTCACAACAAAATCCAGGAAGGGGTGGCCCAACCCGACAGAACAAAGGACAGAGAAAATGTGGACAGTATTAGGACAACTAGTCCAATCCACAAGCAAAGAAGGACACCAGAAAGACAAAGAAAGATACCGGTAAGTGGTGCGACTTCCATAAGAGCCCTTGGCATAACACTGCTGACGACTGCTCAAAGTAGTCGTTGGTAGCCAACGTTAAAGCCTCTGAATTAGATGCAGGTTCTAACTTTGAGTCAAAACTAGAAAGGGGAAGATAGATCATTGACGTGGAACCCAGTTCCACCGTTGCTACCACCAAGCTCCATCTTGGTGAACTAGATGAGCCAAAAGAAGGCAAGCACCTCTTCCATTCACAAAAGTGGGTAAAAGGCACCCCGCTGCAGTTCATCTTTGATAGTGGTAGCCAGAAGAACCTCATATTAGTAGAGGTCGTCAAGCGGCGGGCCCTACCAACAATTCCACACCCACAACCCTACACCATTGGATGGCTCTACCAAGGAAGCGATCTCCATGTCAGCCAATTGTGTCGACTGTCGTATGACATCAAGCCCTTCAAAGACAAGGTATTGTGTGATGTTGCTCCTCTCAAAGTTTGTAATGTTATTTTGGGACAACCTTATTTATGGAAATGTCATGCTGTATATGAGTCTAAGCATCATAGTGTTATTATTATTTTGAACAGGAAATTGTACAGGATACCTGAGACAGTCCCTCCTAGTGCTATTTCCTTAATCTCTACCAAGCAATGCAGGAAGGTCATCTCTCAAAATGGGAAATTTGTCTTCTTCGTGGTTCTCTCTCAGAGTGAGCGAAAGATCACAACCACATCCAGGGCCTCCATGACCGATCTCTCCACACAACAGAAGTAAGTGGATAAGGTCATGGAAGAATACTCATATATCTTCTCCTCTCCTACAGGGGTACCTCTGCACTGTCAAGTCATGCATTCCATCGATCTGACCCTAGACGCACGACTACCCAATGGGCCAGTCTACCGTCGCTCTCTGTTAGAAAATGAGGAGATCAAGAGGCAGATCCAAGAACTGCTCCACAAGGGGCACATACGTCCCATCTCATCGCCTTGTGGGAGCCCAATCATGTTGGTGCAAAAGAAAGACAAGACCTGGTGACTCTACATTGATTACCGGGCCCTGAATAAAATCACAATCCGAAACCAATACCTGATTCCCCAAATCAATGACCTCCTTGATCAACTCACAGGGGCCAAATACTTCAGTAAGATTGATCTGAAGTCTGGCTACCACTAGGTCCCAATAGAACAAATAGATGTATGGAAGACTGCCTTCAAGTCAAAAGAAGGTCTTTTTGAATGGCTAGTCATGCCCTTTGGTTTGACAAATTATCCATCAACTTTTATGAGGATGATGGAGGATATCCTACAAAATTTCACCAATACTTTTGTAGTGGTGTATTTGGATGGAATCCTCATCTACAACAAGACTTGGGCGGAACACTTGCAACATATTCAATAGGTTTTACACACCTTGCGACAACCCAAACTATATGCAAACTTGAAAAAATGCTCCTTCGGAATGGACATGGTCCATTACTTAGGCTACATTATTGATCGACATGGTGTGCACGAGGATCCAGCCAAGTTCCAGGTCATCCGTGACTGGCAAGCCCCAACCACACTCACTGAACTTCAGAGCTTCTTGGGCCTCGCCAATTTCTATCACAGGTTCGTGTTGGGATGCTCTCATATCACATGGGCCGTCAACAAAGTAACCAGGGATGGTAGTAAGGAAAAATTTGTGTGGGGCCTATCCCAACACTAAAACTTCGATGACTTGAAGAAGCGTTTTTTCTCATCCATAGTAATTTCATTACCGGACCAACAACATTCCTTTGAGATTGAGACAGATGCTTTAGACTATGATGTGGGCACCGTTCTCACTCAATACGGCCACCCCGTGGCATATCATAGTGAGACACTATCATATGATGTCCGTAAGTACCCTACTTATGACAAAGAAATGTACTCCATTGTGCAAGCCTGCCGCCAGTGGAGACATTACATTCTTGGGAAGGAGACAATCATCCACACTGATCACAAGCCACTACAGTTCATGCAGACCCAAGGAAAATTGCAGAATGACCGCCATCAAAAGTGGTCCACATACTTACAAGAGTTCCACCTCAACATCAAATATAAAACAAGAAATACGAATTGAGTTTTTGATTGCCTCAGCCTACCTTCAGTCGTGACACTCACCACGATGCTAGACTCTTGTGGCCATAAGGCCTTCGGATGCCCCACCTCTATGAGACAAACCTTGAATTCTCCACCACCTACCAAATGTTGGGTGCCAACTCAATGGTCTCTAATTTCCATCTTCAAGATGGGTTGTTGTGTCATCTGGGCCATCTCTGCGTTCCATCAAGCGAGCGCACAAAGATGATTTGGGAATCTCACTACAGTCGGGTGGTAGGACACTTTGGCGTCAAAAATAAAGTGGCATTGCTGTAGAAACATTTCTACTGGCCGAAACTTCGACAGGATGTCGACAAGTATATCTGGTCCTGCACTGTCTATGCTATTGCCAAACCGACCACTAATAAACATGGCCTATACACCCCTCTTCCTACTCCTGACAGGATGTGGGAATCCATATCAATAGACTACATGTCAGGCCTCCCATCCACCAAGAGGGGAAATGACTGTGTTTGTGTGGTTGTTGATCACTTTTCCAAGATGGCGATTCTAGCTGCCTGCAAGAAGAACATCATAGTAGAAGACATTGCCAAGATCTTCTTTGAACGAGTATGGGTACATTTTGGGATCCCACAAACCATTATCTCATATTGTGACAGTCAGTTCCTCAACACATTCTGGTCGAGCCTCTGGTCACTACTGGATACCAAGCTCACCAAATACACTGCCTTCCACGCCCAGACAGATGTCCAAACTAAGGTCGTCAATCAGATGATTGTACATATCCTACGCATGTATAATTAAAAACTCCCCCTCACATGGGATGAGAGTCTTCCCTATGTTCAACATAGCTACAACCGAGCCTTGCATAGCTTAACTGTCCACAACCCCTTTCAGGTGGGGTTTCGATTCCAACCATTGGGCCCCATGGATGTTGCACTACCCCTGGTGACCACCTCAACTGACTCATTCCCTGCTCCACCAGAATCTGACAAATCCACCCGGTTCATTGAGCGGATCCAACACATCTGCTAATAGGTTCAACATATTCTACATAAGTCTAATGCCAAGTACAATGAGTGCCATGATCAACTTCGGGTGCCACATAAGTTTAAGGTGGGAGACAAAGTTTGGTTGCACTTGCAGAAAGAACTCCTTACAGGTCCCCATCGAAAGCTTCTCCCACTTCGTTATGGGCCGTACACCATCAAAAATTATTTTGAGCTCAACATTCCCCCTTTCCTTGGCCTGCACCTAGTCTTCAATGTGGCTCTCCTTCGACCATATTTCCCACCATTATTGGACACCTCAAAGATAATAGAGCAGTTGACATCAACAGAGCTCAACCCTGACTGCATGCAACATGCATCTAGTGATCATATTGTGGACACACAAATTAAGGGCACTCGACAACAAAGGATCCAACTTTATTGAGTCGTCAAAGCAAGGCAACTCCTGCACCAAGGCAAGTGGCTCATCCGGGGCCAAATTCAACAAAAATTTCCTCATCTGATGGGGGAAATCAATGCAATGGAGACTATTTATTCCTAAGGAGGGAGGATTGATCCAGGTGGATATTGGTAGCCACCCACCTTTTCCAACTCTCTCAAAACAATTTTCTGGCAATTTTGGCAATTTACTGTTTTTAGCAGTTTTTAACTTACGGGGCCATTTTGAGGGCCTAAATGAAGGTTTTTCGGGATCGAGCTTCTTAATGATAAACAAAGGCTTTGATTGAGCCCCCAACATGAATCTCCTCGATGATTCCTTTCCAACGGGCTATCGTGCGCCTAAAACGAAGATCGTATGCAATAGTTACGGCCCTGAGAAGTTGATGTACTAACTTACCCAAACGGGGCCCACATGACTTTTGGCGCTTCATCTCCTAGGGTTAGGTTTTTGGATGTCTAGGGTTTTAGATATTCATGTTTATTGTAGAAATGCCTTCAAAGCCTCATTGTAATTATCTTCTTGTGAATGAGCGCAACTGTCACATCTCTTCTTAGAGATAAGCCGCCACCATTCTAGCAAGCTTGTTTTCCGCTGCATTTTACAGTTTCATCTTATTTCCCTATTGAATAGAAAACTAGTTTTACTGTACCTATGTTATTCTATGTTAAGCATCTTTTACTAATTTGTATTCATTTTTTTCTGCTCATAAAATCCAGATCACCCACCTATTCCAACTAGCTCCTCTTATCTGTTTTTAGTTTAACACGTTCTTCTGTACTTCTTTGTAATTGTGGGTTCTACACTTCTGGGGTTGTCTGAATCCCTACAAATCTTCCAAGTGGATACTGGTGGCTTCTCACCTAATCCAACTGACCTATTTTGTATGTTTTTATGTCATCACATCTTGTTGTACTTCCAGGGCCATTTTGGAGCCCTAATCAAAGATTTTTTGGATCGCCACAGTCAAACTGTAGACGAAGTCCAAGTTTGACGACATAATGTGTATTTCTCTGAAAGACATTTCCAACGAGATATCAAGCGCCTAAAACGAAGGTCGTATGCAAAAGTTACGATCCTGAGAAGTTGAGGTACCAACTTACCCATAGGGGCCCACATGCATTTTGACATTTCACCTCCTAGGGTTAGGTTTTTGGATGTCTATGTTTTTGGCATTCAAGAGTAATATCAAAAAGGCCTCTGGAGCCTCATTGTAATCATTCTACTTAGACGAATGTGCGTAGCAGCCACATCTCTTCTCAGAGATAGCTACCACCATTTGAGCAAGTGTTTCAGTTCAACATTTTTATAGTTTCAACCTATTTCATTTATTCAATAGATTATAATGCTCACTGGATATCTATGTTGTTCTTAATATCTTTGTGTTTGTTGTATTCAGTTTGTTAATCAGTTCGTTCCGCTCCTAAATCTGGATCAGTGGAAATATACACTGGTTTGGGATTACATGCATCAATAAATATGTATTGTTATGTTTGTAACTTTGAATTTCTTTAAAACTTACTTGAAGTTATTCTCAAATCATAACTAACAAAAGTACGACATTATAGAGCCTATATATCTACATCTATAAGAACATGTAGATTGTGATAATGAATTAGAAAATTGTTCAACTTACTGTGCTTGAACAATCTTATTGTCTCCAAGATTCTTATACATCAATAGACATTAGCAAGGCGAATGACCAAAGTCAACAGAGGTTAAAAATAAAGTTCTGTTATGATATTGAATAGAAATAATTTATTATCAAATAAAACTACCAAGAAATGACATCAACAATATCAACATGAATCTTTGGCAACTGTGCACACACACAAACTAAAATGGAAAAATGAGTACTAACTACATGCATCCATGAGCTCAATGAGGCATGATCTTGTAAAACCACATCATACATAGGCTAGTTGTTAGTTGCATTTCCATTGCGAAGACCAACAAAAATCATCAGATAATAAAAGGTTATATGACTGAATAATAATTAAATAAATAAATAGACATATCAACATGTACGAGACTCTAGAAAGACTAAAGTGGAATACCTAAATGAGTGTCTCTTGGTTTTGAGAAAAAAGTATTATCTACTGAACAAGGTTAACCACATGAAGGTGGAAGCTTATTTGGCCCCTCCCCCACATCACTCTCAATTCCCCATACCCTATCTATCTACTGGAGAATAATTGAAATTTCACATAAATGTAAAAATGGAAAATATTATTCTAGCAATTTATGAATTTCTATCTTATGTTGATCCTCTATTGCATCCCTTCAACCTTCTATTGTAAGTGGTATCTAAAAAGAAAGCTGAATTGGGGTTTTTCTCCTCATCATATTATCTGTCTTCTGGATCCTATATGTTGGGATGCCTTTCCTTAACTTTATTAGCCATGCCAGCTACAAATACCACAATTACTCAATAAATCATAATCATTTAAAGTGAACTACAAAGAGGGTTTTATTTCCAAATACATTCATATAATGGGGATTAACCAATTACCAGAGATTTATTGTGATTTGGAGTTAAAACTTTGATATGCCAATATTGCTTGTGGGAATATTCTCCGAGGTGCACAGAGGGTTATCACTTTCTTTTACAAATTTAGGTATGAAATTGATTGAAGTAGATACAATGGTCTTTGAATGATTCAAGTGATGTGGAACTATGACTCAATGAAATGGGAATGCGATCCACATCAACAATGGGTGTCCTTTCCGATGGTCAAACCTCATTTATTTGCTAAGATGGCATGCTAACTTCACTGTACTATGCTTACATCACTGTGCCACTTGTCATCCATTCATGCATTTTGGGGGTGAGCTAAAGTGGTTTCATAATACCATCGTTGGGTACCAAAATTATTGAAGTCTTGACATGTTATACGCTGTTAATAACATGGTTTAGAATTTAGGCCCCCAACCCCTTGTTATCCAACCTACCCTTTCACCGGTTGAAATAAACTAAGACTGTTGATCCTGGATCTATATGAATGGTCCTATATTGTCTGTTAATTTTTCATTTCAAACTCGAAATAATCTCAATCGTCAATTTAAAGGACCGTCAAATTCTACCCGTAGATCATATCGCTTAAAATTTTGAAGCTGAAATTCCCGGTCAACATTTTGAGATAATTTTGTCCCTCATTTTGATGTGTACTAAAACCTTTTGCAAGATATTCTACTGTAAAAAAATTTCAATTTTTTTTACCTCATAAATATAATGTTATAACATGATTGAAACTTTAGGTTTGGTATATCGTTATTTTCTGGTAATAACCTTGTAAGAAAGGTTCTTTTTGTTCCATTTGCAGGGAATTAAATAAATTTTCCTTTTCTTCTTCATCAATTTTTTCTAGGGAACACGGTACCAAGATAGGCTTCGAATTTGTCTTTATACAGAGAAATCGAAATAATGTATACCATTGGTGGGTCACACACATAATAGAAAACCATCTTCTTTGACAAGATACTCATTCCCCAAAAATGATTTTAAACTCTTGTTTGTTATCATAGTGCATAAAAAAATATGGAAAAGAGATGTAGTATACAAGGTATTGAACCTAAACTAAAGAGAGAATGACATAGAAAACATGAAGTGAATGGAACTCAAACAAAGCCATTGTAAACCATTTAATATTGAACAAACAACTACAAGAACTACATTCTTTATCTAGATCAACAACAAGTGTACATACCGAATACATTATGGCTTGATTTCTCCTTGGATGCATAGGTGGGGTCGGTCTCTCCTTGTACGAGTCTGCTTCTTTGTGCACTCTCCTTACTGGAAGGTGGGATTGATCCGATGCAAATGTTAACATGTTGCTCCTTTCTGCACTCTTCGTACTAGTAGGGGGGGTTGATCCTTTGTGCACTCTCCTTACTGGAATATGGGCTAGATAAATGAAGTTGTCAGTGGGGTTGGAGTGGGTTTATTTGGTTGGGGGTTTGGCGCCATAATGTGTTTTTTTTTGTGTTTAATTTTTTTTTAATTTGTTTTATTTTTTTTATTATTTTTTATTTGTTTGTAATATAATTTGTATTTAAATTCATATACAATATGTGTTATGTAGTTATATATAACCCCTTAAACCCCCCTAACCCCCTAAACACTAAATCTCCTAACCCCTCAATCCATAAATCCTAACCCCATATCCTAAACCATGTCCACCAAAAAATGTTTTTAGTGTTAAACCTTGTAATGGTTGCCATATGACACTTGCAACTCAAAGATTCCATTTAGGGTTTGGATAGTGGTTTTGGAGCATGTACATGGTTCCTATGGTGGATGAGGGAGAAGGGTTAGAAAATTACCAAGGTTATTGGGTGGAGGGTTAAAAAGTTGTGGTAGATTATCAATATTGAATGATAGTTAAAATCAATCGGTACATGCTAAAAATGGGTTAGGCGATTATATGTTGGTGGATTATGAGAGAATTCAAGGTCAATGACTTCTAACCAACCGATGATACATATAAGAAAATGACATAAAACTTAACAACACATAATTAACCCATATAAGAAAATAATTTAAAGAGAATAAATCATTGAAAATATATAATCATATACCTTGGCCTACATTTCAGCAGTTCAATATCATTGATATTCTTCTTCATCCAACTCCACATCTGTATCATCCGCTTCAGAATCCGGTTCAGATTTGACATTGAAAGGATTGTGTATAACACCATCATCATCATCAATGCCATTATCAATAATTTCATCGTCGATATGATCATTGAGAATATTTCCATCTACATCTAGATCAACTTCTTCATCTTCTTCATCTAACACAACTACTTTCTCCTCTACACCATCTTCTTTTTCTACAATATACTTTACATGCCTTCCTCTTGGATCATATCTAACAACGTATGACCAACCCGCTTTACCTAGAACCTCTTAGTAAAAGACTTGCTCACATTGGCTTGGAAGAACATACGACTCAGTACTCGACTCAACTGTTCTTGTATTAACCATGGTAAATCCATTATCATGCTCAATAAAATTTCTTTCAATATCACATTCATTGATCCGTAACTTGTACCATTTGACCTCAAACAAGACTAATTTAAAGGATTTAAATTCACAATCAAGCATATCATCCAAATACCCATAGTATCTATTTTCAGATACCTCTAGATACCTGTCACTTCTAGAGGAAACATTAGTGACCTGAAATATTGCAATTATCCCACAATCAAAGGTTTTCTTCTTGTCATTCAACTTTTTGATGCAAAATTTACAACCATTGCACCACATATCCTTGTGGTGTTTCAACTACAATATGCCCAACACATAAAAAATTCATTGTCAATTAATAAACATATTTAGACTTAATAAATATTTTAAGAAAATAATAGACCATATACATTAATATAATGGAAAATAAGTAAAAAATGTTGGTGAGTATGCTTGCATGTTTATAATTTAAACCATATTCTAAATCAATTTCCCTCTATGTAAGATTCATATCTTGATTATGATGAGCCTCTTTAACCAATGTAGCCACCCCTTCCCATGATAATATACCATAACAATGTATGCATCATTCTATCCATACATTTATCCAATCGAGATTGTTTGGAATGTATAAATTTAGTGCATCCAACTCTCAACCAACTATATGAAAAAATAACAATTCATCAACAATTAGGTACCATGGAAAAGATTAATAATTGATGGAAGAATAAAATTAAATAGGTACGATATAGATAAAAATGAATAGTCAAAAGTATTATAGATCTCTACCATCTAATTACCTTTAACTTTCCTCACTCTACCTTTCCTCAACAAGACCTCCCCTTCAAATTTGTTGATATATTTGACATCCCAAATGAGAGGCACATTCATATCTGCTGCTAATTTAGGAAGATACTCACTAACATACACTAAGGATTGATATACCATATAATCGTCCACCGTAGAACCCTCATGATGTGCACTTTGTCTAACAAAATCCTTCAATGATTTCAAATTCCTCTCCACCATCCACATAGACCTTGTGTGTACAAGTCCACACATTTCAATCTCCTCAACTAGGTGGATGAGGAAGTGTTCTCACGCTTTGAAAAATGCCGGACGTAGGTACTTTTGCATTTCACACATTAACCGAGGAAGTTATCTCCTCCAATACTTGATATATTCTTTATTGACTTATTTGAATGACAACCACCTACACTGGATGATGCAAGCAAATCATAGGTTTAAGTATATACATTGCAAGTAAAACACATGTCAATAAGTTCTGCAACGAATATTTTGCATAGAAATCGTTGCTTACCTCATGTATTTGACAAGATCATATATGACTTGTTTTATGTTGTTATCAAAGTTGTCTGGAAGAGA
The DNA here is from genome assembly GCA_010110895.2 of Picea sitchensis. Taxonomy (NCBI): domain Eukaryota; kingdom Viridiplantae; phylum Streptophyta; class Pinopsida; order Pinales; family Pinaceae; genus Picea; species Picea sitchensis. The sequence continues at coordinate 17,212 of SNQJ01S0109932.1, forward strand.
TAGAGGTAGAACATACTGCAACAAAAAATGAATCATTATAAACATTAGAGGTAGAGCATGCTATAACAAAAAAGTAAACAAAAAAATACAAAAATATGTATACGGATATAGAAATATAACAAAATAATTACCTTAATGAAGGTATGTTAGTCATGAGTTTTTACCCCACCAAATTCACCTTTCTTCGTTATGATATTATGTATGTTTTAATCAAATCCCATGGGAAATTTAATTTTCCTAATGACCTCTTTTACAACATTGCTTTGCTGCTCTGTAAATAACCATGGAAGACTCTCTCGATGTCTATTGCTATTGAATGAATCAAATTTTGCATTGCACGATTGGCTTCCTGAATGTCGCTACAAAATTTGATAATTTTTTCTTTGTCACTCCTTCCATCTAAGATTCTCCATAACATTTATGTTACATTCTTCCCAATATGCATTGTATCAAACAAATGAGCTATTTGTACGTGCTCATAGTAGGGAAACCTATTGAATTGTATAGGGTAACTTTTCATTCCTCATGGAAGCCCATTATTGCCTTGACGAAATTTATGAAAAATAAATGAGATTACAACAATAATTGTTAGATATAGTAAACATAATTCAATACAAATTAAAATTTTAAAACTTTAATATATATGATACATAGACTAATTGCTTACCTTGACGATTTCTATTATATTCCAACTTCCATAGGTGAGGTGTCATTCTTCGTGGTTTTATTCCAGTCTCTTATTTAAAATTGAAAGATGTTTTTTGGTAGTTCAATACCTATGGTTTTTAGGGAGGAAGTTCTATACTCATCAAACGCCTCCTTTCCTAAAATTCTTGAACGACGATATTTCACCCTAGGACCACATACTAGACATGCAAATTAACCCTTTGTTTGAAGTCCTACAACATATGGATTAATGTCAATATCAATTATATATCAAGGAATTATTTAAAAAACATGCATGATATTATCATAAAATTATGTATTATTGAAGTGTAGTAGTACATTACATACCACAAAAATGTGTTAGCCCTGACACATCATGAATTGTCCATGTAAGTATTCCATGGAATTGAAATTTCTTTTTCCCTATTGATCTAGAGATGTCGTACATGGTGATGCCAACCCATAACTTTATTAGCTCGTCGATAAGAGGCTCAATATATACATTCATATCTTTAACTTGGTACATTGTGAGTATTTCGTTTTGATGCATATTTTCCATAATATATAATATGATCATCAGGACATGCATCAACATATTAATACTCCATTCCAATATCTTTCATAATGGCATATAATTCTTGGCATGTGCGAGGTCAATTATTTGATGATGGTAATATAAATTCATGTAACAATCTACATCGCAAAATATAACTAGTTAATGTAAAGAATATTAATAGTAAATATTGCATCCTTAATTTACACAGTAATTAACACTAAAAATAGAGAAACAAAAGTAGACCTTTTATGTATATGTGATGAATTATATTACATACCTTAGGATCAGGGTGAGACAAGTGTTTGAAAAACCATTCAATACATTAAGTTCATCAACAAAAATATAGTAGAGAGAAGATTTGTCCTCGAGCCTTCATAAAGGGGTTGTTGTGACTTCTCAGTCAGAGGTACATCATGAATATCATAAAAAATGTCATCCATTGGAGTAAAGGTGTCCTAAATCAATCTATTTATACCATCATTCTCAGTTGTATTATAAATTTCATCTTCTTCCATAGGACTAACTTGATCTCCAATATTCGCTCCATCTTCGTCAACATGTACAACATGATTTCTACTGCTATTTGGCACATTCTCAAGATCACACTTAGGACGCCCTTTCTTTATAATTACAAACAATCAAATAATATCAGTGTATGTAACAAATATTAAAATGATAGAAAGTTATATGAATATATACAATCAATGCAAAAACATATAATGATTAACTTACCAAGGGAAGATATTCATGCCCCCTTTTAGCATGCCCAAACTGTCTACAATGTCTTTTAGATGTTGTTATTAAAAATGTTATTCTATTGAATCCCATGCATTAAGTTCAAGAGAAATAACATTTCCTATCACCCTTTGAAATATCCTATAATTTCCCTTTGGAGTAATGTTATATGGAATTGTAATCAAGTATTACAACAAAATCCAATAAAGCAATATAAGTACAATATACAAATATATTCAACCAATTTCACACATGTAAATGCATTTCTATAGGCAAAACAACATTATACACATAATAGAGAGGAAGAGGAGCTATGACCCCACGTGAGAGGAAGAGGAGCTATGACCCCACGTGAGAGGAAGAGGAAAGGGAAACGATTTTATGGTTTCCATTTCATCAAACAGTTGAGGAATATCCTTCCAACATTTGTAAACATTTTGTTAAATGGTTGGCATGCATCCTCCAACCTTTCACACTGTGTCAAAATCCAATATTGTTGAAATCAGGGAAAGGGAAAAACCTTGAGATATCAACCTAGTATATAGTATTTAGGATTTACAACATATTCACAGTCCCATAGCTTATAAATTGTAAATTACTAACACCATGCATGGATTTTTCTTCCTAGGGAATTCATTTTTCATCATGCCCCGTTTTCATGCTTTTTTATGCATTTTTTTGCATTTACAAGGCAATTTTTAGCCTCTATGCATAGAAGAGGGATTTTGGTTTGAAAATGAACAACTAAAGGTACAAAAAAATTTAAAATGATAAAATACAAACTACACAATTTGAATCACTCAATTTGGAGGTCATATGAGTCATAGGCGTGTATTTTACAGTAAGACAGTTTTACCCTCCATTTTACAGAAAGTCTTCAATCTTGGTTCAAGTTAGAAGTCCTATTTCATTTGAAACTACACTTAGGGTGATATAGATAGATTAATAATGTTATTATATTCACCCCAGACATTTTATAACTAAATTTGGAGCTATATAGAAACATGGGTGTGCATTTCCATTAGGTCACTTTCTATTGTTTTGGTCTTTCAATTTACAAGGCAGATTTTGCCTCTTTTACATAGAAACCACATTTGTGTTTGAAAATGAAAATAAAAATATGTACACAAGTGTAAATTATCTAAGATATCATCAAAACCTTGAATCACTCAAATTGGAGGTGTTTTAAGACCCGTGCGTGCATTTTTGTGAAGCGTGGCATGCATTTTGCACAAGGGTAGAAATTATAGTTTACAAGAAAAACATGTATTTATTAAGTGTGAGTGTGCATTTTTAGATGTGGATGCTATAACAATCTTGAATTATGGTTTTATACAATAATAGAAACCCAAATTCTTCCATTATTTTTCAAATGGTTAGCATGAAAAATCAATAATGGAAACAATATGGGGATTGGATGGGTGGGAAATTGTAACATCCCCATCCTACAATAAGGAATAAAATTTATGACTTAGGATTGAATTTTAGAGGACATAGTGGGCATTTTCAGACAAAAACCTTTTGATGTGCAAAAAGGGTAAAAACTGCCTTGTAAAACAAAGAGGTCAAATCGTTAAAATTAGCCTTGTTAAAATGCATGCCATACTGAGGGAAATGCATGCCAGACTGAGGGAAATGCATGCCCAATGGTGAAATTGGTATGACTATATCGGGGATATTTAGGCTTATGAAAAATCCATTGCTTGAGATAAATTATGCATGCCCCATGGTGAAAAATGCACTCCCTAAAAGGGAAAAATGCATAAAAATGCATGGAAATAAGGTGGATGAAAAATTCACTCCCTAGTAATAAAAATGCATTCCTTGTTTTGGTAATTGTATGTCGACCTTATGAAATCACATGAAAACAAGGTATTGAGTAAAATGCACCCCTTGTTAGGGAAAAATGCATGCCTCAAGTTAAAATTGCACATTGAGCGCGTGAGATTGCATGTTTACATAGTAAGGAGGAATATGCACACCTTATTAATGACAAATGCACACCTTTGACATTTTTTTCATCCCGATGGTGACCTAAACCCTAAATGATTCTTCCTTATCCCATATGAATGGTTTTCATAGGAAGATGAATGAAAATGGATGTTGATCTACTGTGTATGATTGATGATACTATGGCATATCTTAAAACAACCCCGAACCCATGTTTGACAAGTTGCTTAGAAACACACATATGTGGTTAACCTTGTATGTTGAGTTGTTTCCCAAGTCCCATAATCTTAGAAACTGGAAGTACTTGTAAGTCTCCCACACCTATGATTGATTTCAAATGCATGCAATATATCTTGATTACCATGTAATTTGAGATTGCGTGTGTGTGTTTGTATTATAGTCGACAAGTTTTGTAATTTTTCTTTCAAAATTACCCTCTGACACATTCTCACAATCATTTTTTTATTTTCCAAGTTACAATGCCCAGGGAAAACCTCAAATTACTTCCCCTAATTTCGAGGATGACACCTCGGGTAAACCCTAGAATATTTAGGGCACAAGGTCGATCAACAACAAGGTTTGAATCCATTACAATAATATACTCGTTATGAGCTTAAACATACCACTTGCAATAATTGGACCCAAGTGGGGAGAATAAAAACATTCCTCCCAACCACCCCAGCTACACCCAGTTGACACATGCACACAATCAATGTTGACATTATTTTCAAATTCAGACTACAACCCTTGATATTCCAAGTGTTTAAAAAACTTTACCCGAGATGGAAAGTTTTCATTAATTCTCAAAAATCCCAAGTCCATTGTTAAAAAATGCTACAAATCTACTTGAGTGTGCTTATAAAAATGCATGACAAGTTTTGTAAAAGTGTTATTTTTAATAAATTATATATTTCCTATAAAGATTAATTTACTTTTCTTAATAAAAGTGCTTTATAGAAAAACACACCAATATAACTCAAAATCATTTAAAAACAAGTCAATTGCCTACCAAGGGTTTCCTCAGTGTGACAGTGCATTCCTCAACATCCATTCCTGTTAGCTTGCATTCCTCAACCTGCATTGAATAATCTATTGTCCACAATTTCAGCCATGAACCCATAAACCATGGTCGCAATTGAAACATGGGCATCCTCTACCATGGCCACATTGGTTGAAATAGGGGGTTCCTAGGATGAAAAGTTCATTGTCAACAAATTTCAGGAGTGTGTTGATGCATGGAGAAACAAAAAGAATTGTCCAACAAGCATTCTTAATATCCTAAGAAGATTAAAGGTTTTTGACTTTATGTTTGGACCCTTCAATTTTGAAAATGAGGAGATAGATGATGCCATAGCTAATTATGATGATAATATGGAATTGAAACTATTTGGGTAGAGGCTTTAACTAGACACTAATTCTATTGCAAGAGAAACAAAAATTCCATGAAGAGGAGGAGCAACATTTAACTCCAAAAAAACCCCAAGATAGAAAATATTGAGATGGCTAGTAAATTATGTGGGTGAAAGGTATCTGTTTCCGAGAACGGTTTAAGAATGCTAGATGTTCCCCGGGGACTATAAAAGTATTTGATTCAACTTGTCCTTAGAAAGATTATGAATCATCATAAGAATGATATTTTCGGTGACTGCATGAGGCTAGCCATTTATTGGGTTCAAGACAGGGCCGTAGATGTCCCTCATCTATTGGCTAAAAAATTACATTCTACCCTTGAAGAAAGTAAAAAAGAAGAAGATTAAGTTCAGTTTCCTTGGCACACTACAAAAAATTATTGATTTATATCGACTCAATGTTCAAACAAGCCCTCTTAAAACTTACATTAGGAGATGAAAAATGAAGAAAACCATTGAGGAAGTACTTGAATAAACTCTAGCTTGTGGTGTGGAAATATATCCTGATACACTTTCCCAATATAAAGTTAATGTTGTCAGGGATTTAAGAGACCTACACGAATCTATGAATGAAATTGAGGAGCAGGGAGGTATGGAAAATTATATGGAAACAAAAAATGATGATTTTTGTGATACTTTAGAGAGTATAACTCATAGAATTTCTCCTGAAATGGAAATACTTGAGTATAATGTCTTTGTTATGGGCGCTGATTCTACCTCTCCAAGTTCAACTGTGAGCAATCCAACATACATTTTGATGACATATTCGTTTTCTTGGTATTTGGTAAAATGATGCATTAAAAACATGTTGCAATGGAGTATTCTTCCTCTCTAAACAATTTCAAGGAAAAGTGCCAATTAAAGGATCAAGATATTATTGAATGCATGAAGAACATTGCAGGTTTGCAATCAACAATTGTGCAACAAGAACAAGAATAAAATAGAACAGTAAACATAAAAAATTGTGTTATTGATGGATTGAAAAGTGAGGTATCCAAAATTGAAAGGGAATCTAAGAGGGAGATTTATATTGCCAAGGCACTGTTCGAACATAGAAAGGATACATATGAAAACACTGTTAAAAAACTTAGGAGGACTTGAGAATAAGACCAAAGGTTTTGAATATACCTCCATTGAAAACTACATATAATCCGATTATGGATGAATTAAATAAGAGGTTGTAGGACAAAGAGGCACTTATTGAAAATTTAAAGGCTGAATTAAAAAAAAAGAAGTGAAAGAGGAACATGAGAACCATACATCATAGGTTGAAGAATATGACAACAAAGTGACCAATTTGAGGAAACAAACTGTTATGCAAGGTAACAAGTTGAAAGAGAGACATATCGCAATTATCAATGCAAAAAAAGGATTAACGAATTTGAAAAGGAAATACAAAGGAATAGTAAAGAAGGTGGAAAGGGTCAGGATAAAGGTAAAGGTTAGGGTATGAGTAAGGGAAAAGGTAAAATTCATGAAATTCTAGCAAAATAGAAGATTACAACATTTGAAAAGGAAATAGAAAGTCATAGTAAAGAAGGTGGCAAAGCTCAATATAAAGGTAAAAGTTAGGGTATGAATAAGGGAAAAGGTAAAAGTCAGGGCAATCCAATAAAAGCGAAGATTACAGAACTTGGAAAGGAAATATAAAGTCATATTAAAGAAGGTGGTAAGGGTTAGGATAAAGGTAAAAGTCAGAGTATGGGTAAGAGTAAAGGTAAAAGTCATGACAATCCAACAAAACAAATTCCATCTTCAATTGACATGGAAAAGTCCCTACAAACACAAGATAAGACGTCTTAGGAATTTCTCTCACTAAGTAGTGCTTTAGCTGATCTTCACGCCCCATCACCAATGATTGGATCATTGAAGGCAAATATAGCTGAGAGAGAGGAAAATATTAAAGAGATTAATAATCAAATCTTGTAGAACCGAAAGACACAACATTTGGGATGTGACATGGAGATATAAAACTTGAAATCCCAAATTGTTGATTTGCAACATAAATTATAGAGTATGACAATAATTTAGGTGGTGCCAATTTTGTATACTACATCGGAGAAAAAATATTTGAGAGATCAACAACTTGAGAATGAAGTAGAAAAACTCAAGGGTCAATTGTCTAAAGTTTGATCCCATCTGAAATCAGAAAAGGAAGAACCTAAAAGGAAAAAACAAGAAAATTTCGAGAAGTATAAGAAGAATGTAGAAATGCTGAAAAAATAAGTAGAAGATAAAAGGAAATCGTAAGAGACATTGAAAAATCATGCAAAGAAAGTTAAATATCTAGAGAAACAATTACAACATATGTCTGTCGCAGCTCCAGAATAATCATAAGCCTCTACAACAACAAATAGAGGCTTTGCTGATTTTTTTCATCTCAAGAGTAGGGCTTACAGAAACCTCCCAAGCAGCCTAGAGTGGTTACATAATAACATTTGTTTATATACGATGTACTCTATGTAAATACATTTAAAGATGTAATATATATCATTATTCAGCAGTAGTTTATTGATAATGTATTTTATTTTATGCAGTTAATGAATTCAAGGCCATTTATAATGTTCATTTTATTTTGTGTTAACGTACATTTTTTATTGACAGAAAATCAATTCTACTCCATTGATAGTTCTCATATAATGGACATATGTGATTGTTAATTGATGATTTTTCCTCTGAAAAAATCATATTTTGATTACTGAAAATATAATCACATTTTAAAAATGCATGCCAACTCATAAAATAACTCATTGCTGTTTGAAATTGAAATCTGGTAAAGGGTTGAAATATATAGTGGTTTGTGGTTATAAAGGTGTATACATGTATATAGTTACATATCAAAGCTTGTAATACTTTAAAAGTTACTTGCGGTTGAGTTATACACATATACACCACCATTCTCATCTTGTTTGCAAGATGTTTGAGTAAAACATATGTAGTTTCATGTACTTGACATGTTGATATAACAATGGTAATTGCGTAGATTTATCTTTATTTTGTTACAGAATCTTTTGGACAAACACTGTGTATGATCTTTTGAAACGCCCAATGTTTCGAGTGGACACTCCACCCATCATCATAGAAACTTAAGCTTTCATGTTTGAAACAAGTGCTGAGGTTTGTATTTAAGAGTAGAATGTGACCGTTGAGGATAGGACATCAGAGAAATTAACACTTAAGCTCAAATATTAATAAATAAAGTAAATTAAGCTCAAATATTAATAAAGATAGTAAATTGAATGTTGACATCAAATAATAATAAAGAAAGACAATTAAGAATAATAAAATATTAAACAATGATAAAACAAGAAAATAATATTAACAATTTTTTTTTAAATAACAAAGATTTTTTTTTTTATAAAGATCCATTCCTAATAATATAATCATGATTGTTATAAATTTGTAAATATTATTAACAAAAGTTAATAATAATGATAATAAAGTGAGAAAGGTTAAATATTTACGAGGACAAAGCAAAGAATTAAACAAGTTTTACGGAGATGAGAAAACACGAGGAGCAGAATAGATTAAATAATAGAAAGAAGTAGAATAGATTAAATAATGGAAAGAAAGTAAATTAAGAAGCGAAAACTATTAAAAAAAATAAAAATAAGATTTCTAAATAATTTAATAATGTTGTTAATAAAATAAAATAATAATAATAAAGTCAACTAATTAAAAATGAAAACAAAGATATGGGTTAGCTTTAGAGAAAAAATGAAATTAATGGAAACAAAAAGATTAGGAGGACCATATTACATCAATTATTAGTGACAATGGGATCATAAATATATCCAAAATTATAGCATAAAGGTTAGTCGTTTAAGTATCAATATTAACAAGGCTCTATGGCAGTGTATACCTGCCGCTATGCAGTTATAATAAAATAAAAGTTATACATATATCTATTCAATACTATATCTGGAAATATGATATACGAGTATGTATTAACCTTAGAACTGTTTACTTTCCCAAATTTTATTAAAATGTTTACTTTCTCTCAGCTACTGGCTTTGTTGTTATAGACTTTATAGCCCCCGCCACATATGTAACAATATAGAGTTTAGTTACTTTAGTTGATGCTTGTGATTTTTTTATTTTATTTTATTATGTGTAACGTGTTTCACCCTATGAATTTTTGGGATGTCTTCTATTTAAGTCCAATGTCAATAGTGTGAAGATATAAGACCGTGTGTTGTTCTTTTGTTTTTTTTTCTCATATGCTTATGATCGCTTAATCTGTCTTGAGATGGAAGACTCCCATGTTTTTTGTATTTTTTTATTGAAATTCTATCAGTCAGATCGGGATGAAAAGCCTGTACTGTATTCTCCGATTTGGCAGGTTCATTTTAGCTGCCAAATCGAAAGGGCGATTTGAGCTCTCCATATCCCACACGAGTTGAAACCCACAAATTGGTTGTCATGTCATTGATGGATGGATTACAATGAGGATGGAGTCTATGTAGCATCCAATCCAAACATAAAAACTAAACAATTATATTTTTAAAATCCTTTGGACGATTCTCTACACTACTCTACTTCTACTTCCTCCCGTCTGGCCATTAAATAGTGGAATTTGACAGCCACATTTCACTACAAATTTTGAATAAATTATTTCCATTCAAAGATAATTTACTATGGCATCTCAACTATGTAGTATGACTTCACGAATTTCCCGTGTGTTACAAATAAAGATAAGACAAAATGGGCTGATTGCATGAAGTAATATTCCTTCAGAAATGACACGATAATATTGAATACTATTTCTATATACCGAGCGACTAATTTGCTTTGACATCTCAACCATGTAGTTTGACTTCAATAATTTCTTGCTTGTTACAAATAAAGATAAAAGACAAAATGGGCTGATCGCATTAGAAATATTCCTTAAGAAATGGCATTGTAATTGCAGGATAAACATTGAATACTATTTATTATCTATACTGAGAGACACACCTGAGTTATTTACAAAAGTCCGTGTCACTAATTTTCTTTCTAAACGTCAAAGAGTTCTATGAATTAACAAAGACATATCTTGCACATAAGTTCTTCGAATGTATATTGTTGCAGTGGTGTCCATATGAAACTTTATCAAGAAATCATGTGGCATGTTGTACTACTGCCCATATGAATACAATGTTGCTATTTTCCAAGGACTTGAAAACTGACCTCAAAATTTTTCCACTAACAGGACATACCTAGATTCAACAGAGATAGATTATAGGCATTTCCCGCATGCATAGCTACGTATGCCATATGATTGCTAAATTTGACCATATTTAAATACCACATTTTACAGTCACAAGGCATCGACCACTTCCCACAGATTACTGTTATGCCTCCCATATTATTATGAAAAAGCACCCAAAAAATCAAATAAATGCATTAATGGATGCTAAACATAAGTTGTCGTTATGTTACAAAGGATTACTGGAATTTAACTTATTAGAAGAGAGAGGAGAAAACAAAAATCAAATGGCAAGAAAATTTAAAAATACAATTTCCGTGGAAGAATGAATGTACATGGAATTTGAGTAAGAGCGACAAATTTGTGCGTGAAGTGTCCTGTGCTATGTGCGCTGACAATGTTGGTGATGTTAACCGTGGGATTTCAGTTCGCTGATGCTCCTCAAAAGGCTCTCTAACAAAAAAACCAAATCCTCCTTCCAAGATGGGCTATTTCTTTAGTTTGTGGAAACTCAAGTATTAAACCACTAAGAGCCCAGCTAGCCTTCACGCCTAGTTTTGCATAGCGACTCATTTCTTGTGGCTAGGATAGAATTGATTTTAGGTTGAGTGGGCAACTGCTTTATCCCTTTTAGCTGGGGTACCTGGGTGGGGCATTGCATGTAGATCTTGGTGGAAGCTACCGGGATTGGGAGTTGAGAGAATGGGAACTGGAGCTTGATAGATAGGAGAAAATTCTTGAACGGTTGCCACCTTTGGTTCATGTTGCAGATACCTTAAGCGTTTCCACCTTACCTTCCTTTGCCGGTGTCTTTCACCTTTGCAGGAGGTCTGCAAGATTTTCCTTGATCTAAGAGCGCCTTTGCCAAAGGTCTCTGCAAGATTAAATGTAGATTAAATGTTAGTGAATGAGAGTTTTCATTTTCTAATGTTAGCTCCGTCTTCACGACAATAAGACATCTATAATTCATCTATAGATGTCTTAAAAAACATAAAACCTATGCGATGGATCTGAAAGAACTCTCTGAACAAAACAATGATCGCAAAAGTCTTAGAACAGAAATAAGACATCTATAATTCTATCCAATAAGAAATCAAGAATTATTTTTATAAATAATTTAAAATAAGATGTTTTTGTTAAAACTTTGGTCAAACTGCTAATATTGAAATAAGTCAAAGAAAACTAATACTAAGTTAATGCATATCGATTGCTATATACATGCCTTCGGTACGTATAATAAAGGGAATAAGTTGGGAGGACAATAAAAATATTAATAATTGTTGAAAATAATGTGGTATTGAAAGATGTTTATCTTTGTTGTTATGAATATGGAACCTATATGTATCAAGTATGAATATGGTTTGTAAAACAATAATTGTGCATGCACATTAC